>DVQG01001387.1:0-10900 GCA_018231605.1 Papilio ambrax
GAGAAAGGGACTTAAATTAGGCCTCCGGCACCACACTCATCAGACGAAACACGGATTTGCTTCCATTTCACGCCTGTCTTCTGTGTGGTCGTGGTATTACACCGAGCGTGACGGTCCTGCAGTGCTAAGATGTTAAAGCGGGCCACCACTGTTAAAAAATATACTTATAATATATTATTACTATACCACATATTATTACTAATAATATTATTTTATAATTTCCAAGGTTATTTAATAGTTCTAATTATTTAAGAATTTTAATCTTGAGTCAAAAAATTACAACATATGAATATCCAAAAAGTCTACATAACTTTAAATAATTTTAATGTTTCTATTAAGTTTTGAAAATATTCATATTATTCTGATATTTTTTTAATTAAAATTCACGGAAAATTCATGAAAAAAGTTTATTTACAAACATATGATTGAAATAGGTACATATCGAAAGGGAATAAAATGAGAATATTCAAATTCGTAACCTTTCACTGCTTTAAAACCTGTACAAAAACTAACAATTGCCACTTCAATTTTTCAGCTTTCAGGTAATAATACTTTAATATAGGAAATATGAAGATGAATAACACTATTACACTCATTTTATAATATGCCAAAGTTAATTCCACACGTAAGTTTCAATTTTACTCAAAAATAGGCGAATTTCCCATAAAAGTTGTTTGAAACACACAAAGGGAATATTTCATGACATTTTTGCGGATAAGTTAAAACTGAAGGAAGTTGCTTATTTAAAATTCAGGAGACCACAGCTAAATACGGAAGCTCTCGCTACATGTTTCCGTGCCTTTTCACGCTCTTTTGACTTATTTAGGACACTGCGTATAAATGTTTTGTCATTGACATATCTCTTTTATTATCTAAGCTTTGTATAGTGGATTCATTATTTAATTGTTTACGTAAAAGTTTTCCCTTAATGATTTTGAGTAATACTGTTTTTTACAATAAAACACGCTTCAAATTGCTTAATGTGTACGCTTTTAGAATGTGGGTTACTATTGCTTCAGTCGTTAAATGGTAACTAATACAGCTTAGTGTATATTTAATACTCAATGTGCACTAAGGGTTGTATTTAGTGTCCAGTTAACGACTGAGTGCGGTGTCTAGTGTGGTTGTGGGTTGTTAAAGCGAGCTGCGTTGCATTGCAGATGCAATGAAGGGCGGCGTTCTGTCCATGCTCGCTGAGAACAGACCGCTCAAGAAGTGGTTGACCTACATGCATGCCCCAGGTCTTCCGCCTTTATACTTCATACTTCACTATACATCACTCAGTTTGTATAGATTTTGTTATAGTTTCTAATTGTAGATTTAATTCGCACTTTTGCTATTACTGTAAATAATTTGAAGTTGAGTTTAATGTTTATTTGTTGAATTAAGTAGTTACTTAATTGAGACAGAAAAATTGTGGATGGATGGCTTAAGGTATATTAGAGGAACGTCGATTGATCAAGAAGTTTCTTGAGTATATTAAATATTGTGGTAGAAAAAATAAATGAAAACAAAAATGTCTGCTATAGAGATGTTTCAATTTCTTCTACAAAGAGATACTTGAATTATTGTGCAATGGCTTATTAGTCTCTTTAAGTTGCATCTTGCCAAGTATAAAATTATTTCAAGGTATTATAAAAAAACTCAATTTTACAGTTATTTGCTTCATATTTAACAGATATTCAAAAATCCGTGGACACAAGTCAGTCAACGAGCTCTAACACGGACGAGGCGTGTCGTGTGGGCGGGGGCGGGGGCGGGGCGGGGGGCGGCGAGGTGGCCACCGCCACGCTCATCAACCTGGAGTCCCCGGTGGCGGATGAAGGCGAGGGTGTGGGGCAGACGGAGGCGGAGGACCAGCTCGACTCCATCGAGGCCAGTGACCAGTGGAACAGCGCCAGGATGCACATGTCTACTGTCAGCGCTGTGTAAGTCATGTTGATGCTTTTTTGCTATGTTTTGGCTACTTCTTACTATCTTATATTACTAATATTTTGGATGAAGATGGATGAACAGGTGTTTGTTATTAGGTATCTCCAGAACGGCCCAAAGTGTCGATAATATATGGTAGTCTGAAAAACATGTGTAGTCTATTTGTCTATTAAAAAGTTTTATTTATTCTATGCAAAAGCTAGTAAACCTATAAAGCTATCGTATAAGTGATAATCGTTGATAACTTCAGCTTTTGAATTTTGCCTTTCTTGTCTGTGATTGCCCAAGCGAGATTTTATGATTGTTATGATTGATTGATTTGATGAAATATGTTTCTATAATGTTTTTTGTTCTATTAAAGTACGGACATGGAGTGCAGCGTGGGGCGCTGCGCCGGCGCGGAGCTGGAGCTGGCGCAGGAGGCGGCGCCCTGACAGCGCGCCACGCCCCCGCGCACCGCCCTCGCACCCACACCCACACCCGCCCCCACACCCACACCTGCGCCAACACCCACACCCACACCCGAACCCACATCCGCCCCCGCTCCCGCCCTCGCCCCAACACTCACACCTACACCCCCACACAACACCTAGCACATAACAAACAGTTGACATATGAATAATAGTGAAACTGACAAACTAACTATAAACTCCATAAGCTGCTTCAATTACAGAAGATTGTGTTGCCACAAAATGGAACAAAATATCCAACAAATTGATTAACATTACACGCTTAATGTCCATGAAGGTCACAAATGTCTTTAAAGCGAATTTTTATGTCCGAGTTTCACTTAATATATGGAAGTGTTATTCGGTGACTGAAATATATCGTTATGTGATGAGTACAACGCCAATTAGAGATAACTACCAGTTGTCGGGTGACCGATGACATATCACTAAAATAAGACGGAGATCTAAATAACTTGAAGAGAACTATATTTTTCAACAGAATATCGAAAATATAAGAATGAAGAATTGACTTCGGATATAAAAAGGTAACGTTTTTTAAGGTGAACAGAATGTGACGCGATTTTGTCTTACCTCGAAAATATGCGATTTCAATATTGTAGTGCGACTAGTCGCATTGCGATTGTCGCATTTGTCGAAATAATGTGGGAATAAATATTTTTAAGTGTATGGTAATGGTACCATCAAAGTGATATACATTGAAAGCAATTGCCTGTTGATGATATTTATAATGAATTGTTCTAATTTATATAGGGCTTGAATTTTTTCTAGGGATGGCTCCATTTTAAGCAATCTCTTAAATATTAAATTAGTCTGTATATCAATAATGCAGTTAATATTTTCTTATGCAATTTTCTTGTGAAACTCGTAAATTATATTATAAATTATGAATTTTTAATATTTTTAAATGCTGAATGACAAGAAATGTCTTCCACAGCGAAGGTTATAAAAATAGAATGTATGATTAGGTGTTGCCATATGCAAAATTTAATAAATTCCTTCAATTCTCTGCTATCTTAATCTTCAAATCTAAAACTTAAAACTGCGACATTTTCTTACATATTCCTTAATAATTTAATTAAAATTACGTTTTATTTTGTGACTAATTAGTGTGTATATTCGTTTGAAACATTTTTTAAAGTCATGATTTCTGAGTAGTACAAATTTTTATTTAATATTCAAGAAATTATTTTATATGTATATTTTATTACACGAAAATTACACTTATTTAATATTTTAGTAATTTTTTGTGTTGTTTTTTTTTAATTTGTTAACTAAATGTATTAGTGTGTCAAATCGATTTGTAAGTCTCGTATCTACATGGTGCACAAAATTAATAGATAACATATAGTCTAGATATTTGTTTAAACATAGAGTATTTGAGATAAAAAAAGTATATTTAAATGACTCTTTCAAACTTTTTCTATCCGTTAAGTCGAATAGCTTGATAACTTATCTAATATCTAAGTCATAGAAGTTACTAGACGCGTTTATTCTTCGAGTTAAAGGTGATTGCTTGTTACACCTACGGTTGGTGCGTAGTCGCGGGATACAACGATGGGTGTACTAAGCGATATTTTCTTCATCTCAGGACGCGTTAGGCTATGCACTATGCAGGACACAATGACGCTTATATAGATCGATCTCGCTTCAGTTATACAACGTTTTAAACTCTTTAAATCTGGCACTTTAGGTATAGGGTTTAGGTGTTAAGTATATCACCGTGTCTCGTGTAACGCACGTGTTGTGTTATGTATTCGATGTGGGCATTGCTTCATGTTGTAATTTGTTTGTGGCCTTATTGTGGCGCCCGCGGGAATGTCATCTCGAGTTTAATGTACAGTCAGCGCTTTATAAGTGAAACCTTAGGGTCCGTGCAGACAGACGGAGGTGAGAGCAGCGGATATTTTTGTCGCAATTAAAATTGAATTATTAGCGATTGGAATAAAGTATAAATTTACTTTTAATGTCTTTTTTTATCAATAGCAAGCGTAATCTTTTTATATGAAATAATATGAGGAGTCGACGAGGAAAAATAAAAAGTGCTCTTCCACCCGGTCTATGTGAAGCGTATAGTCAATGCCGGTCTTTGTGAATATAAGAACGCCGTCCGATGCCTTTCATCCTGGTCTATATGTACGGAATGTTATAAAGTACTCGAAATCACTTTTTATTTTTATTTCTTCACTCGAAACTGTAAATTTTACTTGTCTACTCTGGAAGTGCTTTTTTTATATTTTTTTAAGTATAGTTTATCGCATGTCATCGAATCGTAAATTTCTAGTTGATTTGTGAATATTACATGTGAATATTGTATGTCATTTTAGTTCACTTATTTACCGCTGACTGTACGTTAAGAAGTGCGTAGTATTGTACCCTGTGTTGGGACATAGTTGGGGTTTGACGACTGCTGTGATAATAATTGCTGTGCACTCCTCGACCCTTGATTTAACATGAACTTTAACAAAGGCATTTTGAATCACGTTTTCGAATCGGGCTACGAAAATTTTAATATAAGCTTTTTAACGTTTAACATAATGTCTGTAAGTCATGACGTACGACGGAAAAAGTTACGTTTTAATAAATATTCTAACGAAAAAAGTTACATCTGTATTAAGTGTTAAGAGATTTGTAAGATTTACATTTCTCAATATGTGACTTTTTTCGTCGTTCAACTCGAAATGTGTTCGATGGCAAGTGTCCTGACAAGGAGTAAATTGTTTGTTGGTATTACATAAGAAATAATAATCCGTTATAGTAGTAATTAGAAGTACTAAAAAGAAAGTGATAAGTTAGCTTATAAAAAGATTTTATCCATACAAGTTGTAAGAGCGGTTAGGAAACTCGTCTAAGGTAAGGTTTCGGTTGTAACGATGTTTTTATTCAATATGTTTGTGAAACCTAAACCGTATTGTTATGTATTTAAGATTGTTTACTTTGATTGTATTTTTTATAATTTACAAATGGAAAATTAATTTTTTTCTGTTTCTAGTATTCGAATGTGAAAATGATACTCGGAGGGGAGTTCATATATTTTTAAATGAAACTCCATATAATGTTATATTTACTATACTTTTATGTTATTTCATTTTCGTGGAGTGTTTTTGTTTGTTCGTTTGGAATGTTTTCGGCGATTGCAATATAATGCATAATAATTTTTTAATGTGTGATCGCTTTACAGACTATTTTGTAGTGACCAATTTTATCGTTAGAAATAAAAAAAATGTAAAATTGACAATTTTAATGTAATTTTTATATACAATAAATAGATGATTTTGTAAAAAAATCTTGTTTTTTATTCACTGACCTAGTTACCTGTCAACAACACAACGAAGACACAAACCTCTTTGAAACCTAGTCTCTAAACACTTAACCTATGGAATGTACAAATTATCCAATGATCAAAATATTTACAATTTACATAACGCTATTTACATTGATTTGAGGAACAAAAAACACAACAGCTTATGTACCGAGAGTCTGAAGGGTCGGAGCTTCCGACCCCTATCACGTTTAAAACTCCCGAATCGCTGTCACTTAGAACATTTAAGTCGCTTAGAAAACCTTGTTAGAAGATCTACTCATGTCGATTATTAGTAACATTATAATAGACCACCAAAATTGTTAACTCCTTGAGTATGTTGGACATCGAAGTGAGACGCAAACGCGCAGTCCGAATACTGCCAGGACTGCATCTCCATGTTGGTCTGTGCGCAGTCTTGTCCGTATCTATAGAAGCGTTGTTCCTGCATATCCATGACAGGGGATTCCCGGCAGCCTTCAGTCGGATAGTACTGTGCCTCTTCTGGATAGTACATTTGGTGCGGGTAGGTCTGCTGTTCACAGAACGCCTCGGGATGCTGGTAATTGCCGAAAAGCTCCGGCGAGGGCGTCTCGCTTGACTCTGAGCCTCCCGCAGCCCTCTGCCAGTCCATCCAGTACGCGTCTTCTGGTCTAGAGTTGTCATTGTTAAGATCTGCGAAGGTAGGTGGCGATTCTAGGGTAGTTTCTTCCATAGGAAAGTCAAGCCTTATTGGTTGGTCTAGTTGAAAGATTTCCTCTGGATGGAATATATCGTCAGCGGGCAAGGAGGTATCGTATGTCTGCTGCTGGAGCGTGGGCGCGGGCGGCGCGGGCGCTGGGTAGGAAGCGTAGGCTTGAGACTCCGAGGGCCACGTGTTAGCGACATACGGTTCGACCGGCATCTCCGCCCGCCATCGGCACGTGCACTCGAATGGACCGCATGCACATGTTAAAACTGTTGGAAAATAATTGTAAATTTTAGAGAAATTGCATAAAGGGACACTAAATCATGTCTAAATTAAGCATGTCTCTATACAACATTGGAAAAGTAAAAATATAGGTTATTCTCACCTCTTTGATTGTCAGGTATTAGTGGCGGCGGCTGTAGATGCGAGGTGTTCGCAATCTTCTGTGGCATTTGTTTCTCTGGTTTCCCTGTCAGTAGTTTGTCAGCAATAGCCGCCTCCCGCGCTAGCAGCAGTGCCAGACCTCGCACTCGTCTCCCTGCGCCGATTGATCTCCGCACTTCGCTCGCCCCTTTGGCCTCAGGCCGGGGGTGGTCGTGCGCGCCTTTTGCTTGAAAGAATATCGCATGCTCCGTGTGTCGCCAAAAGTGTGTCACTGGGTAACCACAATGGCCGCGGCACGGCTGGACTTCGAGACGACCGCCGTTGCATAGTCGGTTCGGACACGGTTTACCTGTTAAAATTACAAAAACATAAATACTAATTGGAGATGTCGTCTAACAGAACTGTATGTAATACCTGGGCACAAATTATGATGATGAAAATGGTGAAAAACGTCGCCTTAAAAATACCTTGTTGTTTCTTCCGTGCTTTATCACAGATGGCTGGTCTGAGATGCACCCTTGAGCCATCCGGCAGCCGACATCTGGCGGAGCAGACGAGCACACCGAGGCAGCTCTTCTTGAGTATGTGGACGTTATGGTTGTTGGTGTTGCGCATTGCCCAGCCGGAGGCGTGTCGGCGCGCCTCCTCGCAGCCGGGTGGGTAGACGCGGCGCACATGTCCGTCGCACCACTCCCCAAAGCTGTCGAAGCTGCTCACCCGCGGCACCACCGCGTCGTTGATGTCCCACTCCGATTGGCCCTCTGACATCTCCGACCGGCCGCTGTCATATACCGACAATTAGTATTTGGATATTTGAACAAGTATCGTAAGATTTAGACTTAGCTGTAACAAGCTAACCTTCTAGTTGCAAAATATTTTTGTTTGAAGAACGGATAAATAAATATTCAATGTCCAATCAATATCTAACAACATTATTATAATAAATTTAAAATCAAATGTAAACCAATAAAGTGATTGCTTATACTAAAACGTACAACTTAACTATACAAATGTGCAAATCAAGTAACACAATTAGGCTCATGTTTTAGCAGTATTATTATTTGTTTATACCTAACATCAAAAACAATTTACAATGAAATGTAAAAAACGTATTGGCTTTTCACTATAAAAGTATTAGTTTATTTATTAATATTGCCCTGACTTATCTGGAAATTAATGAAACAGAATGTATGTAGAGAAAGTTTTGGTGTTCCCCTCGACGGGTTGATTGAGCCAATTGCTTCAAAATTGCCTCCAGAAGGGGCGGCCGCGGTTTAATTGGTTAAATAACTTTGTAAAAAGCGATCGCCATGAGATGGGGTGAATTTTAGCGATAAGATAAAGCAGTTACGATGCTGAACTTGAAAATTGTTTTATAAAATTATTTTGACATGAACGTTTTACGAGAATGTATATTTCTGATTAATGTGAAAATGCAACTAAGTTTTTGATGTCAAGGTGCTATTCCTATTTAAAATCTTGTGACCAGATTTTTTTTTTATTTCTTTAAAACAGTTCTATCTTTTAATAAGTCAATTTTAATCAAAGTTTTATGTAGTTTCTATCAAAGCGTCATTAATTGAATTCTTTACTTATTATTATATTTAATAATTCATTTTAAACCAAACATAATTCCGTTCATATCTTTAGTAAATTCCGTAATTTATGGCGGTGCCTGTGGTTTTACTGCAAATCTGATTGAAAATAATATTAAAACAGGATTGTACTAAAAACAAGGGGATTTAAAGAGTTAAAGCTCGGTCGCGTCAGTAAAAGCGCGTTTGAAACTAATCTATCATTAGAAAAAGATTATCGGAGAACTTTACAGGAGCTAAAATTGTCGGATAACGTTTTATAAATGTAACATGGATCTTATTCTTGTGAAACACGAAACACAAGTTACACGAGAATATGATGAACATTTTATATTACAATAATTTTATTAGCTTAGATATGTGTGAAGGGCGCAGACGCAGGGCGCGGGACGGGGGCAAGGCAGCCAACGAGTCTCAATTAGCTTCAATTGGCGTCCCTCCATCACCTTCCACAACCCTCCTCTGTTTGCCCACTTTAACATATTTGACACGGAATTAAACCACAATGACGAACATGTTGTGTTATTTGGTTAGTCACTTGTGTACCAGTTAGTTCCTTTTGACCTTTTAATATTTGAACAGTGGGTAACTTGGAACCGCATCCGAAAGTTGAATGGTTAAGCTACAGTTGGTTTAGTTAGGATTGTGGTGTGTAGGCATAACTTTAATTTGCCTTAGATTTATCAGTTTAATAAATTTATTTCACATAAGTCAATATTTGAGTAATTTTCAGTTTTCCCTTATTTAGTACAAATTTTCGCCTGTGACTCCGTCCGCGTGGAATTAAAAAATATAAAAGTGAATAACCTATGTGTCCCTCCAGATTATACTCTACATCTATGCCGAATTTCATCGAGATCCATTTAGCCGTTTAGGCTACAGAGTCTAACAAACATCCATCCATCTAAACTTTTCAATTGATAATATTAAGTAAGATAGACATTATTATTTTGAGAGGAGGGTAATATTTTTCGCGGTATACAAATATAATGGCAATACCTACATGAACGCAACTTGATCGATTTTAAACTATAAGATATCATTCGCTTTGTATCCTTGCTTTGATAACTTACAATTTATTAGGCGTAAATTATTGAGATACTCAGCGCTATAGGCTCAAATGATTCCTGTAGAAATCAAAATCTAACCGGTTGTAATTTAATTGAATTAGCACAAATTATTGCATGATATTGGCTTGATCATTTACTGAAAACTGTAAGAAGGTAATTACATTCTTTACGTTTATTTCTGAAGTCCGATGGTTAATCTTTCTTAATGATGGTTAAACTTATACAAGTATTAAATAAGTACAGATATACTTTCTAGTAGTCTCTAACTCTAATATCATAGTTATATTTTGCTAATGAAAATATCAATAACAAACTTATGTTTGTTGAAAATATCAATAACAAACTTATGTTTGTTATTGATATTTATATAAAAAAAAATGTCTCCATATCTATTGCATTAAATGCCAATACGTTTATTACATTTGTAAAAATTAAAATAAAAGGTAAGCTTTTTAAAAAAAAAGAAAGATTATAAAACTTATTACTTACAGGATCACCATCTCCGATATAGTTATACAGGCTACACAATCACTATGTTCTATACAAACACCAAGTTCACAAGCACTTTATTGTACGTAGTTAAATAACGCTTTGTCCTTTGTAAAACACACCTACCCACGTCGAAAGCTCATAGCTCACTGACTTTAACAACAAAAATAAACATGGGGATGTTTCGCCCCACTCGTGCGCGGTGGTGTGTGCCCACGAACCAATGAGCCCGGCTCTTACATCCGACGCCGCCTCCCAACCAATCAGAAGTTCGTACAAGCCGACCAATAGCAATGTTGATAGACGTTTTTTTTATTTTCAGGAAGGTGACAAAGGTATTTTTTACAGCAACATACAAAGTTAACGTCCTTTAATTCGTAAGTGTATTGTTACTTCATGAAGGTAACTTATATTTGGTACATCAAGGTAATTTTCATGAATTAATACATGTTATTTTTTGTCAGCCTAAGTTTTCAGTTGTTACAATCTTCAGGCTATGTTAAGACAAGACTACTTAGCAGATTAATGATTGCATTTAAGTTCTGTAAGCTACCGATATAAGATAATCCGCTCTGCTATCTTCCGAAAACAGATTACGTCCGACGTAAAAGATTATGTAGGTTTACAAATACTTAAAATATTCATGCATAAAACACCGTCCGGTTTTGATCCAGTCCAGCCATATCAAAGATTACTCGGAAGAACGCTTAGTAGAAAGACAGACATGAATATTATCGGCATTCTGTTTAAAATACTGGAATGAAGTAGCGAAGACTTAAAATTCCTTTTTTATATCGCAACTTTGATGATGAAGGAAACCTATTTTATCGTCTTTTTTTTTTCGTAACTTCGCATTCTGTTTTTTGAGTAACATATATAGATATGTGGTGATGTATATGATACATAGGTATCTTCTTAACTCTTAAGTCTTGATCAGTTTACATCCTCAGTCTTTTTATTCATAGGTATCTATG
>DVQG01001388.1:0-10898 GCA_018231605.1 Papilio ambrax
CCTTATATTATAAAAAAAAAACTAGCCTACTAATATTATAAATGCGAAAGTTTGGATGTTTGTTACAGTTTGAAACTACTGAACGGATTCCTATGAAATTTGGTATAGTTGTCGTGGATAATCTGGAAGAACACATAGACTTTTGTTATAATGTAGAGAAGGTAATTTACACACCCCTGTTTATTAGGAAACAAATGTATTTACTATTGTATTATTTGATAATGAACATAGATAATAAAATTGATATGATTACATATGCAAACTTGAACCATTTGTAGTCATTAACCAGTAATAATAGAGTGTCGACCGACCGAAAAATTGAAATGAAACTAACGAATGCCGATTTGATTACCTTTGTAAGAATAGGTTGATATTAATGACTGTAATTCTTTAGTTGTTCGATGAAACAGATTGTGCTAATGTAATCTTTCGTTTTGTTTTTTATGGCGTGTAGTTTGTGGTTTTTTCATTTGTTGTGTTTGGATTTGTTTGATAACTGACGCACTAATAATTGTTATCCGTACTGTGGATCTCTCTTAGAGCGTTCACTTGAAACTAAACTATCGCACAACTAGCATCGCTTTGATTTATTGACTTCAATTAGCTTATATGGAGGTGTGCACAATACTCGATTTTTAGTTGTGCAACTAAACAGTTGAATAGGTTGAAAAACAATCGACAACCGCACAACAGTTGTGCAATAGTTTAGTCAAAGGTGTGTGGTGTGTTTTTCTATTCGATAGGGTTGCCAAAATTGAATAATATATGACAGTATTTTGACAGCCCTGTACTTCAAACATATGACAAGTACCAAATAGAGCGTTTTAGAAAAAAAACGTGAGCGCGGTGTTATCAAAACAAACGTTCTCAGTCGCGACTGAACGGCTCGGTTGGCACCACGGCCTATTTACAGAGGGCGCTCGTGTGTCTGCGCTCTGGCAACACTTTGTGAAGCCGCCGCATAATGGCCCGTGACAATGTTTCTGTTTATGCTCCTTAATTAGGGATAAGTATCCGGTTGGACTTGTTTTTTTATTTTAAAATTTGGAATATTGTAATCGTAATTGTATGCAGACAGACTTCGCCAGTTTGCGGTAATAACTAATTGTTTTGCGCGCCCCATGACTGAGGACTAACGGACAATCTAACTAGTCTTTCAAAATAATTAATCATTAGCTGAATTGTGTTAAAATTCACTTCACTACTGCAAAAAATAATAAACCTCAAGAATGTTAAAAAAACCAAAAAGGCTTGAAGTTATAAAAAAGAATAAAGCCAGACCCTTCACCGAACAATTATCCACGGTCAATACGTGAACGCAACCTCAACAAAACCAACCGGCCATCATTGTTCGATGATTCAATTCATACTCGCGCCAAAACTCGTACTGTCAATTTGACAGATCAGTGTTTTGGCGCGAAAAGCTTGTTATACCCATGATAATTGAAGTCTTAAGAGCAATGGATTCCATGAAATGTGTTTTGTTATTGCATTGTTATGATAAGTAGATCCGTATTTCTTTGGCGTTTATTTCCATTTTTTGTTCTGTATATTTGAGGCTAAATAATACTAATTTGCATTGTATTGAGTGTTAGTATTGCCATAATATGAGTGTTGGAATCTTTTTCGTTTAAAATTCGATAGGTCTGTCGACTTGGCATGGGAAAAGGAGATATAGATATTAAATCAAAAATAAACTAACCTCGACCACATTCTCACGGGCACATCTAATAATTCACACTGCGATATTCGGTCAATAGCAATCGGCACGTAACTTCTGGTTTTACGCCCCGTTAACTGATCTCTGGGAGTAACATTTTTTATAAGTGAAATTGCACCGCACTATTAGAGTTTTTTTTTATTTAATCTGTGGGCGATCTGAAAATTTGATTTGTTGTTCCTTTAAGAAATAAAGTAGCTCTTATATACGGAAATAGCTGTTTTTAATAAAGAATTGTGAAGGTTTTCGAACCTCTGAACTTTGATAAAACCTTGATTCGTCCGCGACTTCGTCGTGGAATAAGAAGAAACAAAGCTTGTAGCCAATGTGTTCATCCAGGCTATCCTCTATATCTACGCCAAATTTCATTGAGAACCGTTCAGCAGTTGAGGCTACAAACTTCAACAAACACCCATCCATCCATTATTTAATCTTTCACATTTATAATGTCAGTTTGTATACAGCTTATATTCAACTTTCAACCGTCTTAGGGAGGGGACCTGAGTGTCGATATTTAAATCGGTAGTGATGTGCCGTGACACCAAATCAGAATATTTTTTTTACATACCAGTACGTAAATTAATACAGGTAACTATGTGTTTCTTAAATTGTGATTTTAGTACTAATAAGAACTTCAAATACGTTAATAAGTTAAAAATAATTAGATAGAAAGGGTCTTATTAAAGGAATGAAAATAACAAAATTGTTTAGTTCACTTTAATTGCTAATTACACCGAATGAGACGTATTGTTAAGATTGTGCAAGTCTATTTATCCAGATAAACCGGTACAGTACAATATCTCATTGCTCGTAATTAGTGGTATGAAATATCCTACATTGTTGTAGCGTAGGCGCTTTTGTACTGCGTTTATTGTCATTATTTAGATACGATTACGCCTCTGTAACAATTACATTTCAATAAAGAGACAATAAGATTTAATTGGCCTGTAATTGCTTAGATTAAAGTTTGAATGACAAATTAATTTAAATGCTTATTGGTTGGTAACGTCAATAGTGTTCAACACCGTATGGCTTTTGACTTCAATGTTTGTCTATAGAATGATGAAGTTATCTGACTCAGGGCGCATAAATGATACCTTTTAATAGTCATTTAGCGTCTCGTACCAATGTCAAAAAGAGTCACAAGATCTTTGTAGCTGTTTAATAGAACTAACCGCGATAACAGACTACCCGGCTAGATAAGTTTGTCCTACTATACTAAATTGCTAGTGGTAAATCGGGTATGAGGATCTGTGTCATTCTGGATAAAAATCGCTCGTTACGTCACGGTCTCTGCACTAACTGCAATACTTCACGCGTGCAACCTTTTTGTCTATGACCGTTTTTGTTACTCTGTGCCCTACTCTTCTTATGCAACGAAACGTCATAGAGCAAAAAAAGTCACGTATTTTGGCGCCAATCTAAATTCAGGCGTCGCGTTTTTTTTCGTTTAGAATTTTAATGAATAAGACAGTTATAAATATGAACAAACTAATTCTGTACAAATTAATACTATAGATTTTTACCCTTTTACAAGTTGCTGAAACTAATGATGCGTTGATATTAGACACAAAAAAATGAAATGTCAGCGTTTGGCGCCAGTTAATCTTTGGCGCCAAATCGTTTGCCAATTAAGTTTTTGTTGATTCCTTTTTAAATTAGGCTCTAATTTAATTGAGTATATTATTTTCGATAGTTAACATTTAAAACTTCATAACGCAATTAGGATTTTGGAACCGTTCATTTAATTTTAAATTCATATTAAAAAATATGTGAAAACCGTATGTAATTTCCACTAAACGTTTAGCCGCGATTCTCATTTACTTAATTTTAGCAGTTGCATCTGAGCTAGTAGATATTGAATTTATCAACATTTGGTTGGCATCACATGAATGGATAGGTTGTAAGAGTTGGTATTTTGTGCTTTTGTGATTTTCACAATTTTAGCGCTTACGGTCGCGATTGGAAGCAGTGGTCAGGATTCGAACTAAAAAATAAAGATATTATTTACTGTTTTTAATATCAATCGAATAGAAGCAAAAGCTATGATCTATCCATTTATACTAATCAGTAGTTGATATGCTTATATGAATTGTAAATATTTGGTGTAAAAAAATATAGAGGAGTGCGTTGAGCTTTTCTCATCCGCCTTTGAACGAGAGGCGGTTGATAAGTTTTTATACCTCTTCACTTCCAAGTAGTCACAACAAACCGTTTGAGTTCATTTTAAGATGCCACTTGAAATTACCCTCGTTTTGTTTTATGTTTTTATTTATTTATTATCTGTTCCGTGCGGCTTCATCCGCATTAAATTATAACTAGAAACTTTATTTGATTGTTTACATTTGTTTAATTATCAATTTCAAATGTCAAAATGTCCGTTACCATGCTTTCTTAAAGTTGGCAGCTTGTAGTTTATGGTCCCTTTCCCACATGGTTTCTTTCCCAATTCATTTACGCCCTAACTTTAATTACCTACGTGAAAACAGATAGCCTATAGCGTGTCATAAGTGTGGAGTTTTTTTTTAATATATATTGTGAGTGCTGACATCTTACGCTTCAAAGTAATGTGTGTTTACGCTTTATTATATTAGTAGAGATTACCGAGATTATTATGGTTGTGATTTAAAATTGAATGTTTGAATAACAAGGCAACATAAGGAGTTAAGCTTTGACGTATTAATTAATTATTAATACAACTAACGTGCAGCTCGTGGATTAAACATTAATATAATAAAGCGAAAACACACACACTTCTTTGTTGCCTATGATGTCAGCAATAACAGCATATTTTCGAATAACTCCTTTTAAAATAAAAAGCCCTACTTACGTCACGCTTTAGGCTATATACTTTCACGCTGTTAAACTTAAAGGTAAATATTTGGGATAAAAATCCTAATATGGGAAAGAGACCATAAGTTGTTGCCAACATCAAGGGAGCAAGGTTGCCATGGTTTGACATCATGTCATGTCATTTTGACATTTGCAATTAAGAATGTTGACAAATGTAAACAATAAAATAAAGTTTTTTATAATTCCATGCGAAAGAAGCCGCACGGGAACAGCTAGTTGTTAATAAAATTATATCACCACAGGACTAATAATTAACAATGACAAGAAGTGTCATGCAAATGATATTAATCTATGATAATTATCGAGTTCGCACGTTTCCTGCATAACAATTAATTTATTGTCTACGTGTTTACTTGTTTTAAAATAATTAATTACTTTGTTTTTTATGTTCATAGCACGTTTTTTAAATAAACTGTACTAGTTAATATTGAAATCTATTCATGTTTAATCATACTAATATTATAAATGTGAAAGTCTAGATGGATGGATGTTTGTTAGAGTTTTTAGTCTAAACGGGTGAACGGATTTCGATGAAATTTGATATAAATGTAGACGAAAGTCTGGAAGAACACAGAGGCTACTTACTCTTTTTTTTTCTACGGAGACGGAGTCGCGGTCGAAAGCTAGTTCCAATGTACATTTGGTTAATACATTAATTTATTTTAAACGAGGCAAAGTCTGTTACTGCGGTTTTTTACCGCTGAAAAGTTTAAAATGTTATTATCTCCTCAATTTTTTTCTAGAGAGAGTTAGATAGATTATTGTAAGGATTTTAGATAATTTAATAGAAGCAGTATTTTAAATGTCAATAAAGAAAACGGAACTTACATAATCTGTTTACCGGATTTAAAAAACAGCGGGACATAAATCGTATTTAAAACCAATTTGCGTCCGACCCGGATAACACGCGGTGTGCCGAACACATTTGTTTTCGACTGTACGTGACTGTAGAGGTAACTTTAAAACACTACTTTAATGGCGACTGTACTTTAAATTGAAAACTGTCTGTAGCTATAATCTATTTACTAACAAATTACTAAATAAAATACTTGATTATTGTTTTTTTTTATTGTTTGTTAATGAAATTCATTAAAACAAAGGTAAAGATTTTTTACAATTGATTTAACATTTATAATTAAAATTTTGTAAAACGTTATATTTAATTTAACCAATTTTTTAAACATAAGTGTTTTAATATTAATCACGATAAACTTTAACTCAAATTATGAACTAGCTGTTGCTCGCGACTTCGCTTGCGTGAAATTAGAAATAACGAAGTGTAATCTATGCTACTTAGTAATAGCTTTTTAATGGTGTAATAATTTTTGAAATCGGCCCAGTAAGTTTAAATTATTTCAATACATACAAAAATGCAAATCTTTAATCTTTATAATATTACTATAGATGTATAAGAGACAGGTCTATACTCTTCTGATGGTTTGTAACACTACAATGGTGCAAAATCAAGTAGGAAAGTAATAAATAAATCACGATACAGGCAATATTGTGGGCAGACTTCCCCAAGGGAGTGAAGCGTTGAGAAATGTTCGCGACGAAAACGCTTCCCTTTTGTCACATAATTGCCCAAATTGTTATTAGACGGAATAAAGACATATGACTGCGGCTACGAAGGGAGAGGATATTTATAGTGAATGAGAGACGATCTGTTAATAGTGTCATTTGTATTAATTGTGTGTGATACTTCATTTAGATTTATTATCTAGCTGTGTTAATTTGACTGAAGCATTTTAATGCGGATATATTAAAGAGAATTTTCGTCTAACAAGTAAAAGGAAGTATAGACAATTAATGTTCCTATGAATAAAGCAATTTAACTTACTAATAATATAAACTAATTTTCGTCCGCGACTCCGTCCGCGTGGAATTAAAGAAAAACACAAGTGAGTAGCCTATGTGTTCTTCCAAACTACTGTCTACATCTAGGATACCAAATTTCATTGAAAACCGTTCAGGTGTTTGGGCTGCGAATTCTAACAAACATCCATCCATCCATCTAAACTTTCGCATTTATAATATTAGTGAGATAGTAAGAAGTAAGATGTGAAAGTTTAGATGGATGGATAGGTAGAGTTTGTAAATTACTAGAAGAGACAAGCAAGAGGCTATAAAAATTCAATTAGTCATCCGCAATTGCAGATTCGTTGCCTTCCTTTGATCGACAGAGGCGGGGACGCACAGGAAGACGATATTTCCTCTTTCTAAGCCGTCCGTCAAAACCTTTACCTTAAGGACGGGAAGGAAAGGAAAAGGTAAGTTTTTATTGTTGCTTTTAGTTAGCCGTTATGTTAAGGAAGTTGTATCTACACTAAGGGTGTCCCTCAGTATAGTTTAATAACCATTATGTTAAAGACGGCTTAAGAGACGATTAAACTGATCCTAGTGTGAAAGTTTGATTTTAAACTCAAAACAAAACACGTTCGAAAAAACCGCTCCGTTTTTTTCTAATAGTTTTACGACGTAAGAAAGCAATGAAATATTTAAAAGAGCGACAAATATATCGTCGGCTAATAACAATATTGAGAGCGACACATTTTGTGTGCGGTCGAGACAAATCACAGCATATGTTGTCATGGGGCCCGCAACAAAACGCCCCACCGACAGATATATTAGTAGCACCACTTCCCCGCCAAAACAAGCATAAAAAAACAACCAGGTATACAAAATTAAACCTTATTGTCTAGGTAAAAAGAGTCATAGATTATTTTGGCAACATCAGAGACGTTGTTCTTTTGACAGCAGGTCACCAAAGCAACAAATGTCAAACGTCAAATGCAGATTTGTAACAATTTTCGGCCAGTGTTTATGCGTTTGTTCTAAAGTTTTTTTTTAAAGCGTAAAATAAAATGACACTTGAATTTGGCCAAAAATGTTGAAGCGACATTGTAAATTGTGTAATTTGTTGCCAGTCGCAGATGTCGTGGTGAGAGAAGTATGGGTTTAAACTAGGGTGGCATTTACACTTGATGTGTGGTCTTATCGTAGCAAAAAATAAACTAAATAAGCCTATTATTTAATTGAAATTTAGACTATACTAAATTGACCACAGCATTAAAGATATTGTATAAAAGACTGAATTTTAGAATTTATACTTCAATTAAATTTATAACAATTGTAGTAAACCAGTAAACAAATGAATTTAGCGTGGCATATTTTTACTAGTTGACATTTAAAATCTTCATCTATTACATATATTCGATTGTCTGTTTGTAATGTCAAAAGAAAAATTCCATATTTCGGGAAGTTCATTTATTGGCGTTGTTAATAACGAAAATCCGCGTTTGTTCCGGGCAATAGGTATCAAAAACGGCTGGACTGATTGCGACCGGACTTTAACTGAAGGGTAGCTTACATCGACGGGCATATTATAGACTACTTGTTTTGTCTTTATATTGCGTGGATATAGTCGCTAGCAACAGCTAGTTTGAAATAAAAACCATAGATAATGGAGTTTTAGAGGTGCGCCCATGCCGTTGTCGCTCCCGTTCGGCCATTAGTTACCGCGCTTCACTAATTGAGACGTATGTTTCCCGCCACATTAGGCCGCCATGATAGTCCGCGCTAGCCAACGACAATGATCCCGGGAATGCTATGACCGCTCTAATGATGATGAACGTAAGGTGTGGCTAGTATAAAATTGCTCATACCACTTGGTATCTCTTAGTAATGGCAAGTTTATAAGCCTCTTCAGCAACTATAGCTTCAGAAAATTTTATCTATTATTCAAAAACAACATCACTTATAATAAAAAAATAACTTGGAAATTTTATTTTAGGTTAGTTTTCACAGTACTTTTAGTTACATAAACGTCTTTACAGAATTACTAACTGTTGCTCGCGACTTCGTTTGTGTTAAAATAAAAAAATAATAACATATAGCCTAAGTTATTCACTGATAAGGTAGCTTTTGAATAGTGTAAAAAAAAAATTTAAATCAGTTTAGTTGTTTTTGAGTTATTTCAATACACACAAAAATCCAAAAATACAAATCTTTTCTATATAATATTAGTATAGACTAATTAACTGCATCCCTTAGTAATCCATTAACGTTTCACAATAAAGATTTTTTTTAAAGTTTAAATATTTTTTCTCGAACGAGTTAACGCTTTCCTCATTGTATTGGGGTCACGTACAGATGTCGCTAAAGTCGCGAGATCCCTTTAGTAAACAAATAGCCCCGCCAGGATTAGGGTGCCGATTTAGAAACACCTCCACTCGACTGAGTTTTCAATTTGTTACAATCACAGTGTCTAACTTTGTACGGATTGAAAACGGGTCATTGAAATTTATGGGTGTGAATTGATTGTTTTAAACGTCAATCTTGTTCTAGAAGTGTTTACATTTCTAGTTATGTTTTAGTCTATGTTCGAATCTGAAAATATCTTAGTTACTATCTTTATATTTACTCAACGATTTTAAAAGTTTTTTATAAGAAGATTAAATGACAAGACACATTAACTTTGTATTGTAGCTGCTACTAAAATGATAGCCTCAGTTATAGTCGTCGCGTAGTTGTAGTTCGAAATCCGCAGTGATCTATACTAATATTATAAACAGATTTACATTTTTGTATGTATTGAAATAACTCAACTACTGGACCGATTTCAAAAATTCTTTCACCATTAAAAAGCTGCGTTATCGCTGACTAACATAAGCTACATTTGTTACTTTTTTATTTCACGCGGACGAAATTGCGAGCAACAGCTAGACTTTATTAAGGTAGTAGAATTGAATTATAGTAGAAAAGCGCAAATGATTAGCGAATCGCCTGATACTATTTGTAATTTTGACATAGCATTAATTATTTCCACAATTATTTACGTACGTTGTACGTAATTTGAGATGCCTGTTTAAATATGAACTGTACATTTAATCGAGTGGATGAGAGGAATTTTCGTTAGCACGTTAAGGGGTTTGCGGGGAATGGGCACCCGAGGGTTGTCACTGTAGGGGCGTATTCTATTTCACGCTCCGTTCCCCACTGATGACACCGCATTCCGCAGAGCAAATGGTTCGACAAATGAAGCCCGGGACAATCCCAGACACGCCTCTAGCCCGCAGCTCGCCACGTCATAACTGTCATTTCGATTGGGGCGACCTCAAGCGGGAATCTCGACAAATTGATTCGATTTAACATCGATGTCTCGCTTTTGTTGTAATCGATTTTCGTGACTCCTTAACAGGTTGTTGGTTGAGTGGAATATATAATGGACTTTGAGTCTTATGACAACTAAAAGACTATTCCGGAGACAGTATAAATATTTTTTTTTCATTTTCAATATTTTCATCTATATTTACTACCAAAGAAAAACATTAAAATTGACGGACGTAAAAATTAAAGATGTTTGACAGTCTAGATAAGCGTATTTATTCCAATGTTAACATTTTAATTTCCTTCTTGATAAAAACTAAATGGCAGCCATCATGGTAAAGGAAATTGTCGTTTTAATTCCACAGTGTTGCCATTCTTTTTGCGTTGGTGGCCAGCATAGGCAACAATGTAGCGTTAATTATTAGTCTGTATTTGACGTCTGTATTCAAACACTGCATTGTCATTAATGTACGCAATAACTACAGTTCTATGTATTTAAACAACACTTGCAACTGTTTACACGGTGGTATTAAATACTTTTTTTTAATGAAACCTTTTTTTAAATAAACTACGTGACTGACAATGTAAGAGAAGACACTGGTCTAAAATAACTATACGTTTTGATATTGCAGAAAAATGATTAAAAACATTTGATGCCATTAATGTAAATGAATAAACTGTTCCTAGTAATAATGTCTATAGTTTTACATATTATAATCAAGATTATTAAACTATTATTTAATAGTTTTATAAAGTTTCGTTTATGCATTCTCTCTTGAAAAGGTTCTTTTTTGTTGTACGACGGTAGCCGTTTAGTAGCGAGTGTAACGCGTTGACAACTGCGAACAACACCTTGCGTCCGGACACTATAAAAAACCTAGTTATTGTCCACTCGAATAGGCTATTAAGCTCGGTGAAGAGCGCGTGCCTCTGTTTATACAATTCTGAGAACTCGTTTGTTTGATTGGATATAACTATGATAACTACATATCGAACATTCGTCTCGCATAGTTTCGTATATAAAATCATCTTGTTGAAATATATTTATCACTAGCTTTCACCCGCAACTCCGTCTGTGTAAACTAGAAAAAGTCATAAGTAGTCTATGTGTTCTTCCAGACTATACTCTATATCAATGCCAAATTTCATCAAGATCCGTTTAGTCGTTTAGGCTACAAACTCTAACAAACATCCATCCATTCATCTAAACTTTCGC
>DVQG01001389.1:0-10898 GCA_018231605.1 Papilio ambrax
CCCCCGCCAGCCCCCCGCCGCCGCCCCCGCCCCCGCCGCGCCGCACGCACACGTTCTCAGCAGAGTGCACGCGCCGACACTACACCACAAACGTATTTGCGTTATAGCAATGAGTGACCCTGAACGGTATGACTACCGTTGCTAAGAAAATATAGAAGAGAGTCGAGACGGACCGCGCCGATCCTCATCCGCAGCGAGTTGTTGTTCGCGGCGAGGTCCTGGCCGGGCGGCGGCACGGCCGGCAGCCCCACCAGCGTCAGCGTGTCGGCCAGCAGCGCGGACTTGACGCGCGCGTCCAGCGGGCTCTCGCACGCCAGGCTGCACGCGCACACACATACTGTATATAACTACCGGTGCCTCACTCAAACTACGTCTCACGGACTCGTGCTGCCGCTGTACTCGCACCACTAATTTACTCTGATAACAAAGTAAGGGAAATACACACCTGGGCGACAGATTTATTTCTAGCAACCACGGCTTTAAATTTTCATCTACCAGGATATCGTAGCCGAAGAGTTCTAGAAAAAGAATACACAAGAAGATAAAAAACGAATGTTTTCGAGTCGGCAGCGGACTGGAGATGAGAGGGAGAGTGTGAGAGCGACTGACCGAAGCAATTGAAGACGTTGGGCACGAAGACCCTGGCGGCGGCGGCCATGGTGTGCGCGGAGCAGAGCACCGACTTGACGACGAGGTCCTCGACGGAGGCCATGAGCGCGCGCGTATCGCGGCCCTGCGCGCGCAGCGTGCGCAGCAGCGCCGACAGCGTCCACTTGTGCCCCACGTCGCCCGCAACCGGGTCCTCGCACCTGCGACACCGCGCGCTTAGCCGTACCCCGCACTGCGACACACCGCGCTGCGCTCGCTCTACTCACTTGATGTAGTCGGTGTGGTACTTATTGATGCTGTAGTTGCAGAGGTGCATGCAGGGGTTCCACAGGTTCTTGTTGGTCTTGTCATACTTGACGGTGGCGAACCGCACGAGCCCCTCCTCGTACAGGTACACTAGCAAGGGGTCCACGGAGGTGACGCACACGTACAGCCGCAGGTCGCACTTGTGCCCGCCGATCAACAACGGTCGGTCGATGTACTTCGCCACCACCACGTTGTCGCCCTTCGGGATCTGATCCGGCTGCGAGATGACGCAGATAGTTACCGTTACCTTTGAATCTCCAAAATCATGCCTACAAACTACTTGCATTAACGTAATAGAGGTAGACACGAGGTGCCGCGCTGTGAGCTCACCGTGTTGACGATGTAGATGCCGCGGCCGCGGCTGGAGGCGGCGGGCTTCACGATCCAGGGCCCCTTGGTGCGGTAGTGCGCCGTGCACAGCTCCTTGTACTCGGTGGGCATCAGAAACGTCGTCGGGATAAAGTCGAAGTTCTTCACGCCGCGGAAGTACTGCATCTTCTCGATGTTCTTGAACAGCTTGTCCTTGCGCGTCAGCTCGTACGATCTGATGGTGACATCGACACCACGCTACCTCAGTCATTATCTCTTGTTAACATAATCAACTTAAAACAGACAATTGACACGAGACGAATGTTGCAACCGACCGCGGGAAGTGGTTGACCCTCTGGTAGGGCGAGAGCGCGCGCAGGACGTCCGGCTTGGGGTGCAGGCCGGCCCACATGAGGTTGAAGTCCTTGGATTCGTTCGGCGCCTCCTGCAGGCCGTGCGCCTGCAGCAGTCGGTGTAGCAGCTTGGTCTCCGTGTTCACCAGCTTGTAGGTGGCCTGAAGCAACCTCGCCGGCATGTTGCTGCTCTCCAACACCTGCACACCGCACACGATCGTTATATCTACCGCACCTAGCACTACAACTACAATAAAAGATACCCTACCTTTACACTGTCTATTTCTTTCACTAACGTATTTTCCGAATCTTCGCTATCTTGAGGTGAGATATAACGTTTGACTTGTGGTGGTTTTTGTTTGCTTTTTCCTTTATTTTTTTTGTTTTTCTTATCGTCTTTATTATCTGAAATGCACGCAATTTCGAAATGAGTTAAACCACTTTTTTAGGTCTACAAAAGCGAAATCAGTAAGAGCAAGGTGGTTCATATTGCCGACCTGTGGGCGGCGGGTCCTCCGGTGGCTTAATGTTGGCGGTGGTGTTCTCGACGTCGAGATGCTTCTTGAGGGTGATCTTGCTGAGGTCGTGCAGCACGTCGTCGATATCGCGCTGGTGGTGCGCCGGCTCGTGGCCCTGCTCTTCGATGGGCACAGCCTCGGGCAGGTCGCTGTCGCTCACGTGCCGCACCACGTACGCCTGCCCGTTCATCTTGGTGCCAGTGCCGAACGTCTCCATCACGTCGTGCATTATATTCTTTGGTCTGACACTGAAGGAGTGTGGCTCGGACACCAACCTTTTGGCCATATTTTTGGCTTTGTTCAGGAGGATGTTTGTCCCCGTGTTGTTCCCGATGCTCTTGGTCGCCGAATCCATTGATGGCGTCCGGGAGGCAAGGACGCAGGACCTGAACACGAGCACGGCCGCCTTGGAGCCGATGGGCCCGCCAGTCACCCAGTCTGCGACCGAGCCTTCCTGATCGCTCCCATCCTTGGTCTCCTCTTCCGTTTTCCTCATGATGTCGGCCTTTTCCGAGATCGTCTTTTGAAGGCCCGAAGTAGACGGATCTGTCGTTTCTGGTGATACATGTGGACTGAAATTTATGAAAAGTATATAAATAAAAGTACATGACAAACTATGTGCGTTACCAGCGAGAAACAAATGTTGTTTGTGATGCACATATCATTTTTGTTTTAACTTCGAAATATCTTGATTTCATTGCAATGACACCTGTTGTCAAGTTTAATGATAATGCACAAATAAGGTTTAAAAGTAATTAAAGAAAATTCATGCGTATGAAGCATTCGTATACGATACGATGCGCAGTACAATAGTCAAGCCAGACGGAAATCTAGATGTTGTCTAATGTAATTTACGCATTTTATGATTGCTTATCTGTGATGTATGAACGCCTCGAGATTCACTATCCATTAGCAAACAGTTTAAAGACAATAAAATCGAGTCCAAATAAAGGTGTTGGTTGCAGTTGCGAGTAGATAACGCGGCCATTTAATCCAGGTCATGGAGACGGCAATTAAAGTTGCAGCCGCTTTGAGATTTATTAAAAACAACTTATCCTCAAGTTCAGAATGAATTGAGCCACAAACTTGGCCAGTAGCAACATATATTCACATACGACTAGCACAAAGCAACATAAAAAAGCATTTGTTGGCGATTGTCCCTTTACCTATTTGTAAACAGATTTTTTAATTCTAAAACAACAAGTTATCTAGTTTCAGAATAAGAAATCACATATATTACAACAATTATTATTAATACATTTTACACGCAAAACATACAAACATTATGTTTGACTAATACGCATAGGTACACGACGTAGTACATATTGTATGCCAGAAAACTATTTTAAAAGCTACCTATTTCCAGTAGTGTTAGTAATTTAGCGTCTTAACGAATGATGTCATGGTATATTTAATACCCGGGCTTGCATTACACTTTATGGCACAGGAGTATAGTCATCAGTGGCGGCGCGCCGTTAGGATCTATTGACAGGGGGCAAAGCGCCTCGCGCGTGCTGCCTCCCTATATGGGCCGGTGCGCCCTGTGCTGAATCGCAATGTTCTTGCCCCACGCGCTCACATAACAAAACAACACGGGTTTTCATTGCCCTTAAACATTTTCACAAAACATATTGATTATGCCTCTTATTATATGGACATAATGAAACGCCAGTACTTAGTTTAATTACTGTTAGTTACATTTTGGTTGGATTAACAATCAATTGATTGTTAATTCAACCAAAACGCAAAAACCGCGCAGATCGACAGACGAAATGAAAGAGAGTGAATGAATGTGTAATAGGGATGTCCGTGCGGCGCTGTTACTAGTGATGTCCGTTATCGATCATTAGGGATCCAGATGAAGGTGACACAAGCGACAACACATACTTAATACAGTACTTTTAATTAGTTGTTCGCGAAGTTAATTGCAATGTGGGAATTTTTTGAAGTTGATACAATGCTGCGATTAAAGACATTGTTCATTTCAGTATTAAAGATATGGATCGTGTTCATTCATTGTCATTTGTTTTCATAGTACGAATATTGTATTCAACAGGTTAATTAAATTTTCAGATTGCGGCGAAGTCGTGACGATACAAAAGTCTGTGTGTTAACATAGTGCATACTGGTTGCATAATGCATAGAGCTTTCCAGAGCACTGTATTGTTCCTGAAACCTGCGACTTGCGCCCGCTTTTGAAACGCTGCGGGATAATGCTACAATGACATGCATTAACCCAAAAAGTACTTCTCATTATCTCTTACACACACAATGTCTTGCTCTATTTGTGCGTCACACGAATAATTTTGCGAAAATCTTAACTCCTTTTATGTGAGAAAAAAGAGATGACAAAACTGATTCCTTACCTAAGAAGTAATGACAGTACCATTATAAACTCGGTTTTTAAATATCAATCGTTGCGTGGTGTGTATCCCTCTGTAAATGCAAGTTTTGTGTAATATGAGCAGGATGGTATCCATGACAACGCGGCGTGTATCGACCGGGGGACACATGGTTGCGCGAGCGGTGCCTCAGGGGGCCCCACAGGCCAGCAATGGTAAAGACTTCTGCATTTTTTATCTATTGAATTGTTATAGTTTTTACTGATTAATCTGTTTCCACCTATGAACGGTTTTGGTACATTTTCGTTCGGAGTTACATCGACATTTACATTCAGAGAAATTCGGGTATTCTTTTTATTCTTAGTCAATGCATTTTGTATCCTTCGAGGGTGAGTGAAAATGTCTAATTAAAGCGCGAGGGGCGAGAGTGACTCATCTTCATAAAGATATTTCCGCTGTCGCCGGCGCGCGGACTATCTCAACATCACACGCCTCGTCGTCGCGTGTTCAATCTCGGATTTGTACCGTGCGATAACTGCAGTTGGGCTGGCCCTAGGTAACGGCCGCGTGCACTAAATTGCCTGTACAGCACGTACGGCTCATATTGGAGTAAAGCACGCCATCCTCACGTACCATAGCATGGCATGCTTTACGAATCATGTATAAGGCGTGTAATACTGGATTTTAAACAAAAAAAATATTTTGGTTTAAATACAGCTATTTTTGAGTAATCTGCCGCTTATATACTGACATAAACGGATTGATGCGAGTGTAACAATTTCACAGAAAAACTTATTGCCATATAGCAGTCAACAGAGTGAGCAATAATTGGCCAACAATCGTAAGTAACAGCAACTCTAGCCTCCGCCCCCGCCAGCGCCGGCGCTGTGACCGCAGCACGGCCTCAGCGTTGCGTGACCAATACTTTGCAACCTGACTTACTAACTATAGCAAAAAACGGCGTGCATAATTATACGGACACACTGTATATGGTGTAGTATACACAATTAGAATTCAACACAAGTCTCCTTTTTCCTCCTAATCGATTATAACTCGGTCATTAACATCACTAAATATTTTATTAACAAAACGAGTAACGGCTCTCGGAAATTTACATAAATAGTAATGATGCGTGAAATTGAAAAGTTTAGGGAGGGGGTAACGCTGATTTTCTGAGCTACGGGTCTTCAGCAAAAATTAGATAACACCTTCGAGAAATCAATAAATATTCATACGGTCGGGCGAGAGTTTTACTAAAATATCCAGGATCGCTTCAAGTATAATTTTGGTATAAGATTGTGCAGACGACGATATTTCAGTAAAATTATTCTGTAAAATATAACTTTCATGTAAAGTTCTTCCTGGCAGCTAGGGTAGCAAATCCTAGTCTTATTCAAAATTAACCACACCCGAGTATTTATTTAAATTGTTACCCAGCCGAGTGAAGTAAACACAACTAAGTATGAAAATACTAATTGTATTGATTAAAGTGTAATATAAACTAAGCATACAGTTGAGAGTAGAAATAACGTTATTATTCTGTACAGATTTTAAACGCGGCTTTTATGCAAATTAGCAATTAAGTTAAAAGTGGAGCTTTCTCCAAATTGCAGCAAGACAAGTGGAAAGGCATTACGCGAACGGCATGCCGGGCGCCGAGTACCATGTGTACGATAGTAAGCGGTCTCAGGTTCAAGTTAGCGGGCAGACAGACAACTTTCAGTTCCGCGCAGAGTTTCGCTTCGCTCTCGCTCTGCCGGTGTGGCACCGACCTTACCATAAACAGATCGTAAGCCGACGGCATTGCACTTGCCGCCTCCGCCAGAGAATTAGCTCGGCCCTTACCGAGTACACTCGGTAACAAGTCTATCTACCTTTGTTTACGTATCTATCAAGTAATGCCATTTGTGCAGAATATTAGTAACGTAAACGAGAGTACTTTTTTCTACGGAGAAAAAAATTACATCTTATTATATGACAACAAAATGAATGTCTTTTGACGTCTTTTAAATGTAAAATTATGATTTAGCTTATTCGGACAGAAGATGCAATGTAAAGAAGAGTAGCGCCGGCGCTGGCGTCAGCAGACACGCAAATGTTCCGCTGCCTCCTAGCCCCCGCCCCCGCCCCCGCGCCTCCCCTCATTATGGGGATGCAATATGAAATTGTTTAACACCGCTCGCGCTTGCTGCGACCGCTCACTGATACAGCCTCAACACTACGTAGGACATAATTACTTGCTACATTACATACCAACAACACTTGTTGTCTGCATTTTAAATTAGAATGCAGCCACTCTTCGCTAGTTTGGAATCGTATATTTGAGTATAGCAAAAAATTTAATTGCCTTTTTCATGATTGAAACTTGATTATTTAAATAATCTATGGTACAATTAAATACCATTTGCATTACTAATTCAGTGCGTACTTACACAAAAATTTTACCCATTTATGTCGAGGAGACAATAGGCTGAGTAAGCGAGCGGAAACGCCTCGCCGGCTGCGGGAGAGGGGAATTGACACGTGCCGTGTCACTCTGTGTCACTTAAAAATTTCGCGCGCTTTTCGACGTCAGTCATCCGGTCGGTGGCGGTCGGTCGCGGTCGGCGGGCCGGAGTCGACTGAAGTAAACGCGGCCTCGCGCGACCACTTGCCACGAAGGGGGTTGCTATGGCTGATATACTACTGCTATAAAACCCCACCGATATTTTGGATTCTATTCCACAAATAGGTAATGAAAAGGCGCTTTTAACATTTTTTGTTAAATTAAACATATTAACTCGAGATACTTTTTTTGTCTTATTTATCCCTTGCGCCGTTCGTACTTTTCTTATTTGAAAATAGTGGTAATAAAATGAGAGAACTTGAAATTAATATTTACAGCCATGAATACATCACAGCTGACGATAAAGCTAACACAAAAAATTCCGAAGTCGAAGCCGGTTCAGGATGTTTTTTACCATACAAAATTATTTTATACCCGAACACGACTTTTAAAAGCTGCGATGTCTCCATGGGGGGGGGGGAGGTTCGTACTTGGTACAGGGTTAACTTATAAAGTTTTCCTTTATTTGAACTTTTTACGAGTACTCCAAACACTTTTCCTTTTGCTTTATCAAGATTGTTTTGTTTCAACAAAATATACAGGTATATAGATTTTCAAACATTGCTATAATATCCGCGATGTCTGCGTGAAATACGGAATCTAATAATCTTTTTTTCCTAAAATGTGTTCCTGATTTGATCATTATCATTTTAATGATACTTATACGTATTTCAAACAAGTTCTAATCTAAAATCAATAGGCTATATCTTGTTTTCAGACTATCAACTAGCAAGGCTAGCGACGTGTTTTAGCGGCCTTTCCCGCATTACGCCTGCACTGCTACCGACAATGCAGTACACAGCTATTTCTTGACCTATACTTATCCAAATTGAATTTTTGACATTAGGAATACATCAAAGCAGCATGTTTAAAATTTAATATAATCCTTACTACGATCATAGTCTAAAGTGATCATAGTCAAGAGTGATCATAGTCAAAAGTTATCATAGTCAAGAGTGATGGTTAACATTCTCTACTGCCTTAAATAATGACATCAAAAAAAAGAAATATTATAAGTTAAATTAAAATAGAAATATGTAACACTGGGAAGAAATTATCAACACATTATTGTAAAAATAAAACTTATTTTCAAAAGAAGTACTGGCAATTTGTCTTAACCTGCCCCATTGTTATGGTAAAAAAGGGGTGCCAAATAATTCTCTTTCAGCCACTAGTAGATCGAAAAGCAGCAATAATAGTGTATAACAGAAGTTTAGACACTTGCTTAATTCTAGTAACATAAATACAATTATTAAAATTGAGACTGAATAAGGATTTATGAATGTTTCAATAACGGTGATATAAGCTGTGCAGTTAAAGAGGTAATAAGGATCAGTGTTGTCATGCCATAAAAAATCCAATATGATGCATCACTTATAGCATTGGCTAACATAGCAGAAGCCACATTGAGCACTGGATACCTAATTATTTTTAATTATACTCTACAAAATTAACAACGGAATCCTATTAGATGTTTAAACACATTGGAATTTATGTATGTAAATATAGTAACAAAAGTTATTGACATTAGAATGTAGGTTTCTGTACGAAAATGTCATTAGTATTGTGGCCTCTATTTTCTAGATTTTCATGCATGTCTCGTAAACTCTCCGATGACACTGAGTCAAAATGTAATATTTAAAATCAAAAACATGAATGAATACTAAATCTTTTGTGATTTTAATTCAATTAGAATCACATATTTCTTCATAGGTAAAATATTTATTGCCCCTGAGTGACTGGTAAAAGCATTGTAGTTTCTAAATCATTTTGCTATTTAAAATAATAAAATATGATGATAAATGATTTGGATATATATATAATAAGTGTGATTTTTAAGCTTCTGCTTCCGTGTAAATATAAAAGTGTCTATATCTATATGGAGTGGACAATTTCAAAATCATTAATATTTAATTTTGGTAAATATAAGTGAAAATTATAAAAAAATAATTTTAATTATAGAAAAACTATATAACAAATTGGATTTTGAAATTGGAGAATAGATATATGTCTCAAATAAAATATAAATACATATAATATTAACCTGGTGTGTGGACGGAGTTGGTTGCATTTTGTGTGTACTTTGGGAAAGTCATCAGAGGGTACCTTAAAATTGGGCGCGCTGGTCTCCCCTCCCCCGCCCTGCATGGCTCTTACCAAACAATACGACAACTTCATTAATACAACTGAATTAAAATAGTCATAAAAAAACCTATTGTATATATAGTATTGTAATAATAAATAAATTTCATCACAGTACTAGCGGCGGATAATAATTTACAATTTATTTTAGTAGTAATAAAAGTTATCTAGCGCCAACCGCGCAAGCAATACATAGCAGAAGCATTAACACAACACCGCATACACCAAAACATACAAAAATCAATATCATTATGCGGCATTAGTAGTATTTTACAAATTGCATCTCACGTCACTCATTAAATATTATTATTAAAGGGTTGCTTACGATTCTGACAATCAATTTTCTTCGCCGATGTTTGCCGGTCGAAGATCTTGTGAATACTAAAAATTTCACATTTCTGATTTGTGTTACAATTTTTTTACAGTTTTTGTTTGTTTTAGCTAAAATATCACAATTTTGATAGATCCATATTTTCGTGTTTCAAATTTAGCACACGCGCGTCATACTCCTCAGAGATGCGTTCACGTAAGCATGATTTTATTTACATATATTTGTTTTAAATAGAAAACAAGTTGTTTGTATTTTGCTTATATAATACGAGGTTTCAAATATAAAAATTATTGTAGCGTAGTTATTTTTATTGTACAGAATTTTGGATATGTATAAGCTGTCTTATTCAATTTTTTTCTGTCTATGATCTGAAACAGTCAAACACTTGTCAACCACTGTCAACCTGTCAGCAAATTCAAAAAGAAATATTTTTGTTGTGATTATATTGTGTTTACATATTTGTCGGTATTTCTAGAAATCATAACAGAACATTTATTATTTCTTTAAATTTTCAAACAGTTAGAATGACGGAAGTTCAGTTACAAGAATTTAAATTAGAGCCGAATTCCGAACTTCGTTTCGAAGTCGAATCAAAAAATGAAAAAGTGGTTCTTGAGGTATCAACTTCGAATGAAAGATTCAAAACTATGTTCCCACTGAAATCTTATTTGATAAAACTTCTTCAAATGTACAATTAAATTTATAGGTTAAAAGTGGCTACGCCGAACTATTTGGCACAGAATTGGTGAAGGGGAAACCATATGAATTCCATACAGGTGCTAAAGTGGCAGTGTTCACGTGGCACGGCTGCACAGTAGAGCTCAGAGGCAGGACAGAAGTTAGTTATGTTGCAAAGGAGACACCAATGGTAAAGTATATTCAACTTATGCAGTAGTATTATTATATAAAGGTTATGAATATGTAGAGGAAGGGATCACTAGAGTGATTAAGCTAAGGGTAGTAAAAATCTGAAATTTTCGTAACCTACATCATTACTTCCTTCGTTAAAACAGTATGTGAAGTGCAGTGCATGGAAAATCTTTTTTAATGTCTTAACTGTAATGTTTGTTTTAGGTAATCTATCTAAATGTGCATGCGGCATTGGAACAGCAGAGAGTGGCCGCGGAGCAGGAGAACACGCGAGGCCCTGTCACCATGATTGTGGGCCCAGGAGACGTGGGAAAGTCCACACTAACACGCCTGTTGCTCAACTATGCGGTGCGGATGGGCCGAAGACCTATCTATGTGGACCTAGATGTCGGTCAAGGGCACATTAGTGTCCCAGGGACTATTGGTAAAAATAATTATCCCATATGTTTTGAAAGAGGCACATCATCCACTTGCCCTTATCCCTTATGGAGGGTCGGCACAGTATGTGCTGCT
>DVQG01001390.1:0-10896 GCA_018231605.1 Papilio ambrax
TACCATCTTAATATTTGAATACGTAACCACAAATTCGAGTCAGAAGCTGAATAATAGAACGCAAATAATCTGTTCGTGCATACAAAAGCTTAAAGCATTCTTAATTTAATGAGTCGCCCCCGACTCTTCGTCTCACGCCTTTCATCTTTATTGACAAATGATGAATCCATTATGTTTAATAGACGGCCTTTGTGATGGCAGACGATCTCAATTTTCTTTAATCGTTCATTCTAATTCGTACATTGGTTACTTTAAAGACTAATCGATTTCTAACACCAATCTAATTAAGAGATCCATTGAAAAGGTATCTGAAACTAAGCTATCGCACAATTTAGTCTTGTTTTGATTCCTATGACCTTATATGAAGGTGCGCACACTACTTGAGTTTTGGTTGCAACTAAATTGTTGAATGGGCTACGAAACAATCGACAATCGCACAACAGTTGTGCGATAGTTTAAGTTGTGCCCGCTCTAAGGGTTCTCATAAGAGCTAGGGCCTGTCTCTCCACTGGCTTAAATATAACGTCACTTCCATCACATATTTTACACGTTGGATTGTTATCAGACAATTTACAATTTGGTGGAACAGGCCCTTAGTCTTTTCGTCAAATGGTTTTACTTTGCTTTTTGTCCATAAGCCAAAGTATAATGGCCGCCTGGATAATTGATCAGATTACGTATACGACAGGATACAAACGAAAGTCGGTAATGCATTATTCATAAACATCGACTTGTGCTTGCATTCTTTTTGACAATTATCAAGAAATACAGTAATTAAAGTTTTGTGCGTAAAAAGTAACGCAATTAATTTTTTGTACGTTACTTGAATTTCATAATACTGATTTAGTTTTATAATTTAAAAGGTTTTCAATAACAAAATTAGTGACGTAAAGTTTTTGAAGTATTCTTTTTATTATTTAGTCTGTGCGTTTATTGCCAGTAGGTAAATTATTAAATTCCCTATCGGGTATGTGCCAGTAAGACAGTAAATATTGCACAATATTGCTAGGCACAGCATAAAGATGAGTTTCGCATCTGTGGGTAGTAAGTTAAGGCCATCTGTCGACAGATATGAATGCGTAAATCCTTTACTATGAAGACTGATTGTAACGCGTGGGTGTTATTTAGACAAGTAAAAATAATTAAAACCATCTGCAACGCTATTGTATTACTCAATCGAGTAGGTTTGTTAATGATCAATTTGCTAAAATAACCTATCGCACATCAATTGATATTGCGAATAAATTTATGGAAGCGTTCAAGCGATTTTCAACCTAATGGTAATACAGTGCATTCAGATTTAGTGTGCCGTAACATCGGAATATATAGCCGAGCATGATTGCCAGTTCTATTGAAATCTTTTTCCAATATTACATATCCCTAATATTGTTATTTCTAAAAAAAAAAAAACTTTGCTTATTTGTGATGTAATGACATTCCGTAATATTGTTTTTGCTTGCGTTATATTTTTTTGTATTTCCTTAACTTATTAGAACTTGCAATTGTTTTAATTTGAATTATTTATCGTATCGTTTATCGTAAAGTAAAGGTATGGTGTAACAGCAAAGTGCAAGATTTCCCATACCATGGTACCTAAGTTGCCGAACACCAACGCTCAAGATCCCAAACCGCTTGCGCAACTTCTAAACAACCGCAAAATACCTTATTATGCGCTTTCCTTATACGTTTCCAGCGTCCTACGTCGCCAATTACGACACGATTCCCGTTTTGTTTTAAATTGTTAGTGTAAATCCATGCTGTGCAATTAACATCAAAATCTTGGACCATTTTAGAAAGTATTTTGCAATTTGTATAGCTCTCCCGGTATAATTTAACATAAGGTAACGTTTTCTTTGTGAGTCTTTAAAAAAAGTTTGGAATCCTGCGTTCTTTGCAATGCCAGCTGCAAGGAATTAACGGAACGGACAAAGAGTGCGACAAAAGTAACGCGAAAGTCGATCTTCGGAATCGTTTTGTTCGCTTCAAGACGTGTGTCCTTTTATAAAGCGGAAAGTTCTTTGAAACTGTACCCTTATTGTTGCATACATCCCTACGTTTACTTTTAATGTGATTTTTTTTACTGTCAAAAGTCAAAGGTAATCAATTACAGCTGATTTATCAATGGCATACTTTTTGCTCAAATAAATTATTGTGCTTTATTTATTTGTTAAAGATCAACGAAGGTTAAGTTTAATTCTACGTAATTCAGGACTTTTCTTAAGCAGTGTGAAATAAAACGTCTTCATATCAATGTCTAATTTTAAACGGTATGTTTTCACAACATGTGTATGAATGGCGGTTAAAAAACAACGTATAAAAAGAGACCATATCGAGACGTTCCAAAATTAAATTTCCAATTGCGAATTTTGTGCAGTGGCCACATCGTCGCGCTATTATAAGACCTGCGTTTCGATGTTTATTTTAACACATTTCGCGTGTGTATAACCAGCCGAGATGAAAAACATTCCCCTGTGTTTCATTATTTCAGCTATTTTTAGACTGCGCTTAACCTGACTCGAACGAGTGTTTACTCTGTTGCCTCACTTGTACAATGGCTCTTTATATACTCCATAACTGGGTATCATTCATTTTGTCTATGGTTATTAAAAAAACGATCTCAATATCTGCACGTTTATAATTTATAAAATTTTAATCTGTGATGTTTTTAATCTGTATTCCAAATGTCATATCAAGTGGCTGTATCGTTAGTTGTCCTTTGCCTCTTCTTAAATAGAAGCATAAACCACAAGCTCAAGTCGAAAGGTGAATTCAGTAAGGGCAATAACATTCCGTGTTTTTTAAGATAAATCATTTTGACACGGCAATTTTGTATAAAATATCGGTGCGCGAGATCGTGGGCATATTGCGCGGCAATTATAACCATAGAAATTGATGTAAAACGATATGTCAGAGACGGTCTTACGAGAACGTCGATTAGGTACTCGAAATCAATTAAGACCGTTCATCTGGAGATTGTAGAGCGCTGGCTTTACGTATTTCAGTACAATAATAGTTATCTATAAATATAACAATTAATATATTCTATCCATTTATAATGCTACACTTGCGCATCGAGGTTAAAATTTACCTTCTGCAATCTGTACTAATGTTATTCAGATGACAGATGTATTTGTTTCTAATAGCTAAGATTTTGTACTGAATCGATTTCAATAATTCTTTCAACACAAGGAAACTACATTACGCAGAAGTAATGTAGGATATATTCTCTTATAGTTCACAATTATTGCCTCGTAACTTTATTTTTATTTTTTCTAACCATAAATTATTTACGTTTGCTTAATATCGATTATATTTAATACTTAAGTTAATGTTTTTAATAAGTTTCATACAAGACTTCGTTTTAATTTGTCAAAACACACAGCGGGATTAATCACAACAATTAATAAAAAAAACGTGTTCGTTAAAGAACCAAAGATTCAATTTTCCATGTTATAAATGGCTGACAATCTAACTCCATGAGTGTTTATAAACTTGGTACAAGATTCAATCAATTCTCATAAGAGTTGTGATAACGTTAACATAGAGAATGTGGCATTTTTAAACATACGTTATAACAAACAACGCTCTATTCCATGTGTTTTATTCATAATTATAGGCAACCGATAAAAGCCATAAACAAAGATTATGACCTTTTAAAAAGGTATTCTTAAACGTCAATCAGACAGTCATCGCGTTAAAATGCCTGAAGACACTATAATATATCTTATCCGGTAGTTCGTAAGTATTATTTAATTGTTAATTTGTGGTTGGCCTGAGGCGCGGCGCTCCACCACGTACGGCCTTAGCCTTTTTTATATTTTTTATTCAACTTTTTTTACGAGCAATCTTGTTGACAGAATCTGAAAGACTTCTAAAATTAAATTTGAAACGTTAACATTTTAATTGTAATGGGATTAACCACAGTTTATCAGATTCCGAGATACTACTGTGCTATTATATAATAAACAATCCATCAACTTATACGAAAAAAAGGGGATGTTTAGAGTGTTAGTATGTTTTTTGGAGGCATTTTTTTGTTTCCGCTCCTACCTGGCGTCGAACCACGTGGATGTGTGAAAATACTTCGTCCTGTTCTGTACAACGTCATTAGAATGAGAGAGGGGATGTTTTGCGTTTTCAGATGTGAAATCCACGGATCCTGACCCCCTGTCACCCGGCAGGAAGTCGAGCCCGAAATCTGGTGTCTTTCTCAGGCGGGTCTTTGTTTAAACGGTGGTTATATATTAGGGATCTACAGACCTACCGTCTGTTTACTAGATAAGACATTTTGAATGGATCATTGTTAATTATATTTTTCTTTTGTTTGCGCTGGTTTGGGAAACTTTGCGTCCTTATTGTTGTGTATGGGAAATTTTGACTTTATGATGAAAATCTTTACAAAAAAATATTTTGCAAGGCAAATTTAACACATAAACTGCGGACATGAGCAATTTTTAATAAATACAAATGTACCTGCATAAACAATCATTTGTATAGAAAGTTCGCAGGAAACAATATATTTTTTACTCTTACTTAACGACAGCGGCCTCACGTGTTTTGAACAACCGGTAATGTCTACTCGGTGCCCACAACTTCCTTCCGATACCGTACATTCGCATGAAGCGGATAAAAAAGTTATCCATCAACATTGTGTGGGCATATATTAAATATATTTAAAACTATTCCATCCCACATGCAACGCGACCAACTGCGCATTCCGTATTAAAGGGCTGTACTACCCTAAAGGGCGACAGTAGGCTATTATTATTCATATAATACAAAAAAATAACCGGCATTAAGCTACTGTGTTGTCATCTACTTATCTTTCAACGTTATATTGCTTTTTTATCTGTGCCAACGTCAAAATCGTTTAAAACAACGCTGGGGGTTTCGGCCAGTATTTTTTTTAAATGTAGCAAGAATATCACCATTAAAATTCCTGTAATACAAAATATAAATATTTAAGAATTGTTTAAAATGTGGGTAGTAATAATTATTGTTAGTTTACTGTCACACACCCGGACGGTAAAACGTCATCGTGTATTAACCGATAATGCATTTTCACCCTAATGCCGAGCACGGGTCCGTTTGAAACTCAATTCTGGCTAGGGGTGATATTACCCCACGTGGTCTACTACCCCACATTCATCGCAACATATTTTTATACGTCGCACGAAACCGTTACGACGGCATGGCCAGTTGTGCAAATAATATTGTTTTCAAATCTTTCACGTTCAAAGTTATATTAGCAATTTTAAATCGACTCGATTATTGATAAATTGTCTTACAATTGATTTATATTTTTAATTCTAACAATTCAATTGTTTAACTACCTTCTGTCATTTTTATTGTTAATTTTAATCTCCTGGCATAATGTGTATACCTTTGCCTTTTTAAAAAACTAACCTGTCAATTTTCTTTTCAGGTGCTGTCATCTGGTTCATTTGAGCTTAGGATAAAAAGTTTCACGAACTCGTTAGGTAGGTTAAGTAGTGGACAGTGCTGTGATGGTTCATCCAATAGTGACGCGCCGTGCTTGGCGCCGTGCAGGACTAAATTCCGAGTGTGCCTCAAGATATATCAAGCTAACATCGATACCACGTCGCCGTGTACCTTCGGGGACATCACTACGCCTGTGTTGGGAGGTAACTCCCTGGACGTGCCGAATCTAAATGTTGAAGGATTCAGCAATCCCATCGTCTTCCCCTTCGACTTCACGTGGCCGGTAAGTTAAATAATTCAATTGTTATTTTTTTTAATTACAAACACATATCTAAATTATGTTAGGTTGGATTTATACATTTAAAAAACACTGCACGAACTATTTTCCGTTTCGCAAAATTATTTCAAATTAATTTTGCATTTATATCTCCTTCATTACGTGGTTTTACTGTCTATAATATGCATAAGTTAAAATGATAAAAACTTTACTATGTAGGTATGTTCTTGATTATTAATCTAATATTAGTTTAAGCAAAGTTAATTTTCAACATTTAATTCATAAGCCATCTAATTTATAGTTTTGTAAAGGAAGTCATCAAAGTAATAAATCAACGCCGATATTCAAATACCTTTGATGCCTATTAATAAATTTATTTTATATATAAATTAAGGATTTAATTAGTGTACATTAAATTATTCTGTTGTGTTGTATGTGCTCTGTGCTTTTCATATATTTCTGTCTGTATCATGTATGTTAAAAAGCGTGAATATTTCATCCACATGTCATTTGAACGGTATTTAATAACATATTGTAGTATAGTATTTCCCGATACAAGGGATATCCGGGAGCGTTTATTCTGGGTTTTTTTTAATTATCCCGGACGCTTGCTGAATGGTGAAAAAAGTTTCCGATTTTTTTATCGTTTATGGTGTTAAAAAATCCCTTTATATTTTCGATTACTCCTTAGCTATTTATAAAATAACTATCTAATTACGAAGTTTAGGAATCCCGGTCAAAAAGTTTAAACGTAAATTAAAGATAAACTAGCTAATGCTAGTTAGCTATATTTTTAATGCTTCTTAAAGTCAATGGTGTTATTAAAAGCGTACACAGGTTAACCTTCAATACAATGGCATTCTCATCTTCGCCGACAATTACGGCGAGGTCGTGCGCGCTCGTGATTCGATATTGTAATTATGTTACTTATTTACCTATTCCGCTTCCCAAGGATGGCGTCCATCTTAATTGGATCCCTGTGAATTCTCCAGCACACCGCTCGTGTGTGGACGCACCTTTACTGGAACTGTTTGTATTTTGTTTAGCGGCTCTCTTCAAATGTCGTACCGACTTGTAATATTTGAGCAAACAAGGCTCGGCCGGCTTGCACAACCGACCATCTGGAGATGCCTAGTGTACACCAGGTAGGGAATAGGGAGAGAACGAAATATAAAACTTTTTTTTTCGTTTCAAACAAAATGAACGCCCGTGTCCGCCTTCCGACAAGTATCATTACAGATGAATTGGCGCTAAATTGAAACTTCCTGTTTAAATTCATATACAGTTTGTCTATTCCCGGGGATATACGACCAGCCGAGCGAAAGCAACGCGAAATAATAGCCCCGTCTATCGAATTTCGGATGTGACAGGTTAAGCTCCAAATGTCCGATGTCGAATTTACGCCATATGGGCTTTATCTCACTCGATTAGAACGCTTTAAAATTCCATGTGCTAATGCCCTTTGGCAGTTCAATTTCTATCGTTGTCTAACATATTTGGGGCTTTTGTTTCATCCAGGTTTATATAATCTGTTGCTATATTGTACTATATATAAGGCCATAGCTCGCGTGTTTCGCGAAGCATATCGTTTAGACAAATAAGTGCTTCGTAATGTATCGGTACAAGAGAATAGGTACGTTACCTTCGTGACTCGGCCGGCAGGTGAACGGAGATTTGCTTGAAAAAGTCGCGTGGCGTTCCATTTTCGAAATTCAAATTGAATGTTCGTATTCGCAGTGTTCTATTTTTAAATTGCTTATATCTTTTTAAATGTAATTTTGTACTGCGATTCGTTATTATTATGATTTTTATTACAAACATTTGGAAATACGACTCCACGATCGGTTCTCGGATTTCTAACGGCTAATAAGCCTGGAACAGTTCGACCAGAACTGTATTAAATAAATCGATTTTACTATCGAGATTGACCCCATCGATAATAGGTCGTACGAATATTAATATAACTGACAACATTGAAAGAAAAATTAGTAGTAAAACGGCGCGGGGTTAACGACGCATAGAAACGATTTATCATACAGACTTTAAAGAAAGAGATGGCTCACTTCGAAAAATCTCATTTGTATTCGTGTGCTGGCGTCGGCGGCTTATTCATTTATTTTACTTTTAAACAATTTGTGTTTGTAAATCATGAGTTTATATTGTAACGTTCGGCATCTGAAGCCCGTTAGTCGTCCGGATGTCGCGGAGGTGAGACCGGATTATAAGCACGTCGATAGTAGACATGGTACGGAACGTTCAAATTATGCTTGTTTGTACGAGCGACGCAGCGGGTTATTAAATGCATCGCGCCGAGGGAACGCACCCTACTAATGTACGCACTCATTCAGAATTCCAATGCGGGACCGTTACGATGTTTTAACGCGAAAAAATGCGACCGCACATAATTGAACGTTTTTAAAGATGTAAACACCTGCCCCGCGCCCTAATGTAAGAAAGAGACGCAGCTAAATGTCAAAGTATATGCCCTCACAGCAGTCGACTTGCATTCCGATATTCAAGTACAATTTTATAGGGTAAACATTGACGTTTCATCGACAATAGTTACAAAAATAGATTGTTTATGACGTAACATTTTACTCACAGCTTTTGTTTATTTCCAAACTCAACGCTATAAAACACCTAGCACTAACGCATTATGGAAGTGAGCGTTAAAAAGAACCTTTTGTTGTATTGGCTCCTTTAATTGCTATATCCCGGTGGTTGTAGGCATTATGTGTTTTGGCAAGTCACTTTCCCACAATGATTACGGCGGAGGTTGGGACGCCGGCCTCACAAAAACATGATAACAACGCTCACAAAGCGAAGGAGAGCGGTAATAATTAACTGTCCTTTTTTATGTTTACCTTACGATTGTTGTTGCTTTTTACATCTTACAAATAAAAATTAAATCTAACTATGCACATGGTAGCTGTATTTATTGAGAAAAAAAACATAGTAACAACAAAAAAAAGGTACTGGCTGTTAAAACACATCGAAAAAGTTGATCGGGTCGTTTTATAAATTAGCATCGAGTATAAGGGCATTGCTATTTGACTTAAAACGTTATGTTTGTTATCGATACCTTCATTTTTTCAGACTAGCAACACTACGGAAGCTTTTATTGTAAATAGAATATTCATACGCTGTATCCTTGTAATTGTTTGTGAATTTTAATTAATACGTCTTCTTATCATAAATTAGTAATTGAAAACTCTTTATACAATTTTTTTTAAGCTATTTATCAAAATCTTTTATTATCCTCTTAGTTAATAAATTTGAATGTATGTTGGTTATAGTTTGTATGAATCTTGAGTTATGAAATGTTTTTGTTAACAATGGGTAATCGTATCTTAAGAGTGAAGAAATGCACGTCTTCGTAAGTAGACTAAGCAACGGCGTAACTAATTCTAGAGATTGTTGGTTATTTTGCATGTTTCGTCAGCGCTTCACGGTCCAAATGTAGCCACATATTCGGCGTGAAAGTTGACCATCCTTGGATTGTTGCAATCGTTGTCGTAATTAAAAGGGCCGTTTGCTCTTTGAAAGTCGTAAAACCATAGTGTACATCTTGGTAATATTAGTGTTCATCTATATTACCAATACAATTTGAATTACCACTGAAACGAAACGGTAATAACCCTATTAAGATGTCACAATAAACTCCGTCAACATGCATCTTAACGTACATGTTAGGTTACCACATTATATGGTGCGTCTAGTTTACATAGCGGTCTATCTCAGCAACAAACACAAGATGGGCTGTTACAGTAAGCGTACATAGTGTTAGTTTCAAGGAAATTAACGTTTCAGTGACGTCAGGTTCGATTTTCAAAACAATAGTACGGTAAAGCACGCGGTGGCTGCCGTTTTCGATCCATTGTCTCGTGAGAAATACCGTTCTTACGCCTCCAGCGGCTTCTCCAATAGAAAGTAACTGGCTGGAGATACACCTGAGTTTTCTCATTAATTTTAATGTTAAAAATACTGGCTGATGATACTATAATTAAAAAAAATAGAAAATGTTACAATATGCGTTTCGCGCCAAAACTCTGTGTATATTTACGACAGAAATTACATCATCGAGCGTGCGAATAACATAGACGTATAAAAATCGAAAAGCGCGCACCTTCGCACGGATCATCGACTTATTACTTCACGCCGTAACGCGATATCCGTCGCTTATAAACTATAGTCTCGGAAACTTCCGTCTACGTTGCCTTTTTATCGTATAGAGAGCTCTTAATAATTTCCTTTATCTCGATCCACTCGCTTCGGGATCCTCTTAAAATACTTACCCCCACATCCGCTTCTTTTAATATCCAACGAAGCTACGGAATGCTCTCTCGATCCTGTTCTCTCGACACAGTCTTTTATCTCTCTCCTTTCCGACGAACGGCAATTAAAGACGCACAAAAAGAGCGAAATGAAATTCCACGTAAAAGTAGTTCGAAGTGCATGCTTTAGACTGTCGCCGTTGCGAATGCCGATTCAGAATTACGAATTTAAACAATTATACGGCAATTAACCGAGTTTATTCAACTAGCCGACTTTCATCTTCGCCTAGATGAACGCGTACAAAAAATCCCATTACTTTGGGTGTACTTGAGGCGCTAAAATAACAGACCGTTCCAATGGGAGCAGATCGTAAATAACGATTAGTCATAGTGAGGGATAAAGAAAATAAGCTCAAGCCGGGCCTGACAGCAGAAAAGACGGTTAAACTAAATGTTACCAAAGCCAGCGTAAAGAAAACACATCTTTCATAAATGGCCACTCGTTTATGGTCACTTTGACATTTTAACTACTCTTACTGAGTATAAATAAACATATCAAAGGTGCCGTGTAATTACACTGGCAAAGATAAATAAATCGCGTGCACTTATGAATTATAAAAAACATAGATTAAATATAAATAATTAGTCGATGTCAATCACAATTCAAATTAGGAACGTGTTTAAGCGACATCGTAGCGTTCCAAAATTAAATCGGTCTCTCCATTTTAGGTTACCGCTTATATTTAGGGTTACCATTCTTTATCGGATTCCATAAACTTTATTTAAAAATAAAGCAAATGTTTTGTGTATGTTAAATGTTTTATTATAAAATGGAGTAGTTATGTGTTACATTATAAGAATGCGCACGAAATCTAGCATGTTAACATTTAAGATTTAATATCC
>DVQG01001391.1:0-10895 GCA_018231605.1 Papilio ambrax
TTCAGTCTTGAAGATGTCTAACTTTATTTGTAGAATCAGATATTAGTAGCAAAGCATGAAATGAAAGAGTATTAAAGTACGCATGGCTTTATGAGTATTGCAATGCACATCTACCATTTGAATATTCAATGCGCTACTCGTTCTTTGTCGGGCTCGTTAGTCATATTGCACACAATAACCACGATCATATTTACCGATAGTTTCCTCGCCCGTGGTTCGCCACAGACCCTTCTAATTAGGAGGGACTAACTGCGCAGCATGTGGTAGCACAGGGGAAACCGCAGCGGCACGTTGTAGGGAAACAATAGCTGGGGCTAATAAGGTACGACCTCTTGCCGGAGACCTTTTATGGTCCTCCTTAAGAATATAAGCTTTTCCTTTCATAGTAATTTAAGTTTATATTTAAGGATTTACAAACATATGATTGTTTTGATTATTACGTATTTTTTGAAAGGTGTTCGGCAGCTCTTAAATAAGTTACAAATCAATAATAGTTTTTCTCTCATATAATGTTTTATTAGAATTATGTGACTCACGTTATTCATATTTAAAAACGTGTGTTTACTCACAGCATCTATCGCTTACAGCACTTTTAAATTGAAAATGAACACTCAATATTTACAAGAATATTGAAGCGTACTATTTTCTCTAAACAGTTTCATAGGCAAGTGACTTCGCTGAGACATCGATCGTGTCATAAAGCGCAAAAGTACTTACGCTCAAACGCAAGCTCACTTACCATATAATGTATCAAAGGAAATACAACATAAAACTCACTGGATGTGATAAATTATATTCATACAGTAATACGCTAAGAGCTTTTTACCAAATAGATCTAATCCGTATCGAATACAATCTTTCTCAAATAATATCTACGCTAAGATAGAATCGTGAATGACAATTAAACAAAAAATTTTAAAATGTTGACAGTCATTATTTTTTTGCTACTTTACGAAATAATAATAGTTCAACAAACTTTTATAGTTATTTTCACGCGCTCCTGTATTCACAGCAAGATGTAATCTGTACAAAGGGTTGTAATGGACATGTGTGATTCTTTTATCCGAATAGGATTTTGGGGTCCCTTTTGTCAATACCAAATTTAAATAGAAAGAATTACTTTTTGTTACCCTAATCTTGATTAAAAAGCTTTCATGAAGCGCCCCGCGACGTAAGTGTTAATCTGATTTAATTTATTGTGTAATACTTGTTCAACGGCAGCTATTACACATTTTGCTAAATAAAAGGGTCCTTTGAATGACGAATCACAACTGCTCTTTCGATTTCATTGCAATAATGATGTAAGTTTACGACTTGTTAAACAGCTTGTTAGGAACACAACATAGACTTATAGGTAAATTGAAATAACAGATCTTTTTGCTGTTAGATTCAAATTAAAACTATTCGTCAGTGTTATATAAATTTACTGTTTACTACCTTTATCTTTCAACTAAATACGTGACAGTCTTTTTAATCCAAAATGCCCCAAGATAGATGTATAAACAAAAGCCTATTATACTTTATCAAGCTTCGACGTCACATAAAATTGGTCGAGATGAACTCGATACTTATCGGCTTTACAGTAATTCCCGAGGCACTTGATTGTAGCCATATACACGGCAGTAAACGGTTTATTGGGAACACGTAACAATTCCAAAGGTTGTAAATATCAAACAAGTTCGCAAGCAACGGAAAGGCTTGGCTGGATAATTCTCTATTTCCACTTCTAATTCATATCTTTTCTTAAGTAAAATCGGTTAAAAGAGTTCAGTGAAAAATGGAAGAGATTTACGTCTATTTCGACAAAAGAAAGATGCAAAAGTCATAACTCTATAATTTAATAGCCTACAAAGATGTAAAACTGGACACATGGCCTTCATTCGACGCAAATTATAGCGAAAAGTACTTATGTTTTACGTTGCCTACAAGCTTTTGTTCCAATACTTGTATCGTCCATCCAGCGAGATAAAACTTTGTGTTATATAAAATATAAATATATATAAGAATTTAATTTTAAAATGTAATAGTTTAACCCATCGAAACGAAAAAATACCATATCCCTGAAAATCATACAAGGGTCGTGTATTACCTCGTAAAATGATATGTACATATAATAACTAGTAAATTATTAGAATCCAAAAATCGTCAAGATTTTCCTAATAATAGACAAAAAGACTTACTCGACAAAACCGAAAGTAGTCTTCCGAAGTAACAAAACTACGAAAGTTCTTTGGGATTCCCGTAGTTAAGGGGAATAGCTGAATACGCGTTAAACGATCAAGCGCCAATCGTAAAAAGGCCAGTCTCAAATCTCACAGTGTATTTTTAGAGAGGATTTTATCTTTCTTTGTAATTAATATGAGTTCCAAATATCTGAAAAATACAAAACAATAGAGTAAGAAGAAATATTAAGGAGTAAGGGTATACTTAATATCTTATTTTTGTGCCCGGCTGAGTGGCTTTTACTATTTCATTGCGCCGTATCTTTTCGCTCTTGCGTGTGTGAATAAAAAAGTACAGAGAATATGTAAGTGACGCTCGAAAACTCAAGTTACCAGACCCCCGTATTTGTTTTATTGCCCGCGCTCTCAACGACACGTTTCAGGTGGAAAAAACTTTTGCCTTTATAAAAGGTCTCAATAAAAATAAATAACATTGTTCTGGCTTACTGTTTACTGTTTCTATTTTTGTCTACCAATGATTTGTACTTTCTTCTACAATCGACAAAGTGTTTTTTATATTCAAATTCAAAAACTAAAACATTTGACATTTTTACTACAGACTTTTATAGCCTATTTAGCTGTTGCCCACGACTTCGTCCACGAAGAATTACAATAAAAAAAACAAGAGCAACCTTTGTGTCGTTTCAGACTATCCACTACATCTATGCCACATTTCATCCCGATCCGATTAACCGTTTGGGATACAGACTCTAACAAACATTATACATATTAACTTTCGCATTTATAATATTATTGAGATTTTAGTATTAAGTTACACGCATACGCTAAGGCACATCAGATGCAACTGGACAATGGAGAAATAAAGTCCGTAAATTAAATATAATAATAAACCTAGAATATTTATAGATTTAACATTAACCTTTGATTACGACGTTGTCTAGTCGACAGGTTAACGAATCTCCGGCGCCACTCCGCCGCGACGGTCTCAGCCAGGCCGGCGCCTACAGGAGTCTGCGTTCATTGTCTACGAATACTAGTCTACTCATTCCGACCCCTTGGCATTCATTTTTGCACGTTGACGTTGGAAATAAAAATTCCTATTTCCGACAGTTCACTGCGACACGTTTGGCCAAAACACTCCTTTTCCGAACTTATTACATTCCGTTTTATAAGAAGAAAACTATGACATTGTTCTGAAAATTTGTACTTCTTGAACACCGAATAATACAGTAAGTGACATAGGTTCCATTATTTTTGACCGTTAAAAGTATTACACGTGATTAAGCGTATAAAATTGTCCGGTGACTAACACCAAAAGTACCATATGTGATGAATACAAATCCGTGAGCAGCATTGAAGCTATTAATATTAAAGCCCTGGTTTATTTGCACCGCTAATTCCCCGAGTGTAAATCAGCCCTGCGCACCAACTACACGATAGGTACTGATTAATTTTGCACGAGCAATTCGTCCCGAGCTTTTGTATGTAACATCTGCCCTGTGTTTTCGCGTAATGACACACAAGGCTGTCGAAATTCACCATCAATATTTACCATAACTAACAATCCGGAATATGAATTAGAAGGTGAAGTAAACAATATTCTAATGTAAATAATCTAAATTATTCAGTTCTGTAAGGTTAAAACTACCCTACTTTGATGCTTATATTATAAATGTCAAAGTTTACATGGGTGGGTGGATAGATGTTTGTTAGAATTGTAGCATAAACTGGTGAACGGATTCCGATGATATTTGATACAGATGTAGTGGATAGTCTGGAAAAACAGATAGGCAACTCACTTTTGATTTTTTTAATTCCACGAGGACGCAGTCGCGGGCGAAAGCTAGTAAAGAATAGAGAGTAAAAAGACTAAATTAGATGTTTGAAATATTCATTTTATTATAAACAGTGTCAACTAGTAACAGAAAATCAGTACTTTAAAACAGAAATTCGGAAATGATAATTTCTGTGATATATTAGTATCAATAAGGATTTTGAACTCTCAATAACGAGATACCCAGACAATAGACTTGCCGATTATGACCCAAATACGGTTTTAATAAAAATGTCAGGGGTAAAAAAACATTTTCAGCCAAATAGACGGTTAACTGGTTCTATTTTTAAACATGTCACTATAGCAAAATAAAGGTTGGTTTACATGTCATTCCAGACAGTGACATCTTAGGGTAGACGTCTATAAGTTGGATATTGGTTTTGCGTGACTGAAATGATTACACCGAATTTGCGTATTACTTCGCAATGGAATTATTTCTGCTAGCTTGTAATTTTGCTGTTGTCTTCTATCATATTACTAAACCTTCAAATACAAAATAACTATCCAAATTCCTATTAAGTTAACGTTTATACATACATCTTGTACAAATAAAAATCGACGTTTATTTATTTTATCCTTTACAGTTATTTGCAATCATAAGTAAAAATATTATTACATTTATTTATTTATTTATATTGCGTTTTGCAGATCACGATAACGTTTTAATAGTATTTTAAATTGCCTTAGCGAAAGTAAAGAGCGTAAAATAGCTGCGGTCAGCAGCTGCGGAAGCCATACCAGTGAGGGAGGCATTCCCCTCCAAAGCGGAACAGCAGCTTAAAAGGTTTCCTTTCATTTACCTAGTTTTTAATAGTATGGCACCGCAAATGCGACTCAAGGCACTACCAGTTCGCTAATTTATTCCGAGAAATATCAAACTTTAAATTAAAAACAACCAAAGTTGTTCAATTGTCCTAATTAAAATCGTGAAGAGGATATTTAAGAGCAGAGAGTTACTGTGTCAAGTATAAATGAAGCATAAAAAAATTAAGATTTTTTTGTACTAAACCCCTAAATTCTTAACTGAAGATCAAACTAAGAATTTAAAGCAAGACAACTAGTTTGAACGTAATAAATAATTTTACGTAGCCTATTAACATATTTTGCATAGTTCTCAAAGCCAAGTATAAGTTATAAATATGGTACTTTTATACAACTGAGACTAAGATATGTATTCTCTTAAATGTTTTGCCCAAAATATTGACTATACAAGAGTTTGTTTATGAAACACAATGAACCCGAACTATTGTGTGAAAGTTGGTGCTCGCGGGCTAATGCACAACAAAGGCAAGTTACATAATATCCATAATGTTATTATGCCCCTGCCATGCGACAAAAAACTAGAGATTATGTTCTAAAGCATGGTGCGATTTACTATGACAAAAATGGCGACGGATTACAACACAGTTATTATTACCCTACGTAAGTTTTTTCGAATTATCCTTAAAGTTGTTTACATGACGGTTTAACGGCATCTAACAATGTATACTTAAATTCTCTTTGATAAAGTGATTTATGGTTTTATACTAATCTATCGTATACGGTGTTACCCGTGTAAGCTTTTATCTTGTACTTTGTAATTAAAAGTAGTCTATGACACTAAGGTATTTTTTTTAACTTATAGACTAAGTTAAATCTGTATTGGACCGAAAATACCCTAACATCTTTCGATTTTTTATTACGCATTAAGTTAATGTTGAACACTTAAAATATGTAAAAGCGTAACTTAAATGTGTCGTAGAATTTTTAAACTCATAACATTATTAAATCTCCGCAGGTTGTTAGAGATACTTCAAGAAGCTTTAATTTGTATCGCTGAGAGAGAGTTAATTTTAAACCCTTCGTAATATAACATTATTAAATTTCTCATATCCTAACTATCATCAAAACAATAAAAAATATACAATCTTACTTAAGTATTACTTGGCATGTAATTTTAATTAATTAAACTCTAATCATCCGCACCCAAACCACAATAATTTCATCACAACTTTGAACACTTATCAATCATCTTACCATTTAAAATCCTCACTCAAGGCTTCATCAATATTCGGGATTTTTGGTTAGTATTTGCTCACTAAATTTAAATGTCAAATTGATAATAGATGGATCGTTTCGCCCGCACCGAGACCGCATTGATGACGAATTGCTGCAGAGAAAATTTTCATCTAATAGAATTTAATGAGCTTCCTCGACAACATAATACTAATAGAGTACACAGTGCTCATGCGCCATAATATTACTCATAGCTAAAGTAAATAAAACTAATACAATTTAGACAAAAAAAATAACTTTATGGTTAAAGTCTATTTGATTCAAAATATGTCATTCATGTCAGATGGATGGATATAGACCCATAAAATGGGATTCAATCTGTATTAAGGGCACACTGTCTACATAAATTGATTTAAAATAAACGAAAAGCCAGTTGATATGTGTCTAAAAATAGCGCTGTTTATAGAACAAATCTTTGAGTCTAACAAAATAAATGTTATGCACTTTTTACCGCGTATTTTATTCCCAAAATAGGCTTTCTCAAACGTGACATTAAATTAGGCAAAGGCGTCAAAACAATGTCAACATTTATATTACCTAAAATATTAGAAAAGCGAGACTTAGAAAGCTTTCTTTTATTGTTTTTTTTTTACCAAGACATTCCGCGAAAATTAATAAGCAACTAAACTATGATTTATCTTTTCGAAAAGGTTATTTTACTATGTGCCGGGTCTAAAATGAAACAGCGTAATATTATTTTTTGCATTTGAGTGTTGACATATTTAAAAATAAAAAATAAAATACGAAAGTATAATTACCGTTTATAATAAAGGTACGTAGACTGAGTTTGAAATTCAGAAAATATGTAATTACATCAGTACGCCACTCGGTTCACAATGCCAAGCTTTGTTACACAAATACTTCTAATAACTCTACTACGCTCGTAGAGAACAGCTTATGGAATGTGCGTATTCGTTCGCTTATATTCATACGCACAGATATAACCCCAAAAAGAAAGGAATGTCCTAAAAATGTGTATTAAAATTAATAAAAAATCAACTCAGAAAACGTCAAGCGACGTGACTTCAAATCAAGGATTGTTGAAGCACATGACTTGGCTTGATTTACTTATTGTCTTTGAATTAGTTTAAATAAATAAAGAAAATACTACACATACGTAAAATACGCTCTTGCCGTGGATCAATATTCTACCAATTAAGTTCTAAATCACTCATTCACATGTCCTTTAATTGCACTTGCATTTTGTTGAAATTAAATAAACATTAGAAATATGTGTAGTTATATTCCGATTCTTATATGTACAGAATATACCTTAATACAGACCTATCATTATAATGCAGGTATTATCCTAAGGCGAACAAAGGCTTTGAACCTACGTAGGTTGGTGAATTATCTAAAGTGGCTTTTGTGGTGCACTGACTAGAAATACTCTACTATACATAAGTTAGTCTGATATTAATAACAGAGCATTAAATGTATCGGGTAACCGATACAATTATTATACAGCAAAAATTTTAAGTAATTTTTACATATACACATAACTAGCTTTCGACCGCGACTCCGTTCGCGCAGAATTAAACAAACCACTTAGTAAGTAACCTAAGTGTTCTTCCAGCCTATTTTCTATGTGTGCCAAATTTCATCGAGATTCACACAGCTGTTTAGCTTAAACTTTAAAAGATGTCCATCCATCCGTCCATCTAAACTTTCGCATTTAAAATATTAGTAGGATAGTAGGATAATTTAGTAAAGAACAGCCGTCCGTCACTTAGCAAGTATTATGCGTAACTTTTCGCCTTAATCTGTGTTGCATTGGTTTAACAAGTCTCATCGTCACAACTTTTAAGCTATTCATGAAATTTACTTAGTGCTTAAGACAAAGTTGACGTACTTTAAACACCAAAGCTCTCTCAGTATTTATTACTGAGAATAGTTTATTTTGAAATGTGAAAATTTTGAAATCGTTAACTACGTTAATATACATCTACGCTTTTTTATTAACTTTCACAATTAGTGTAACATAATATATTTAATCTAGACTAGAGTTTATGCGTATCCCAACTCATTGACTAATTTTAAATATGAAACATAGTCAATGTCGTAAAAATTTCTAACATTAAATATTCGTGTAAATGAACTTTAACATGATCGTAGTTGGCTGCAAGCAGTTCATTTAAATTGCAAATAGTCTAATCGGCCGAGGTATTTACGGCGTCGAACACAAAAGGATCCCGCAAGCCCGCGGTGAGCTTCGTCAAAATGTAAATAATGTGCTTAAGTATGTTATGTTAATGCCTCTTAAAAACAAAAGCAAGTTAGTTGTACTACATTAATTTCGCTCCAAACTCGTAACGTGCCATGAAAAATTAATATTTGCGAGTTCATGCTTTACTCGGCGTTCCTTTGTTTTTTTTAAAAAGAAATTTGGAATTCGCACACTACATAGCACGACTTTCTTTAGGTATATTATTCCTTTTAATCGATTGAAGTTTCTGGTTCTGTCTATTATTGTGCGCTATGATGATTTGCCATAATTTTTATAAAGATTCTACAGAATTATCAAATATGTTTCCTTAATTTATGAATTCAAGTATTTGTTGTTCGTCTTCTTCTTTTGGTGCCGTCTCCTAACGAAGGTTGGCAATCATTACAGCGACTTGAAGTTTGGACACAGCAGCTCTAAATATACCCATAACTACTTAGCCCTTAGTTCCACCTTCCCGTTGGAGATTTTGACACGTCCCTTTGCCAGAGAGCGTCCTGTGACATCAAGGGGGAACGTCGACACACTTTGTCCCTCCGATGAGCAATAATCGCTCCAACTTGTACCGTTCGGGACCTTTTCGGATGAAATAAGGCGGGTCTGTTGACAAACTCGAATTACTGAAAATAACGTTCAGTTCGTCAAACAACATTTAAATAAAAATATGATGTTAGGGAATTTAACTTCTGCTTGAGTTACTAAGTAATATAAAATAATTGTGACAATCCAGTAATCCTTAGTAAATGAGAAACATAGTTGCATCAGCAGACTTTGGTCTGCATATTTACCCTCTGGTCACCAGGTGGCGTGGTTGCGAGTTGATACACAGACTATACTAACAGTGGGTCAGTTGGTAGTTACAAAGAACCCCCGAGTGAGTGTATTAAGTGGCCCTCACTCCTGCACTTTGACACTAAAAGACGTACGACAAAGTGACGTTGGACGATACATGTGCCAGCTTAACACTGACCCTATGATAGTACAAGAACATCAGCTTCAAGTTTATGGTTTGTTCAATTTTAATAAAATTATTTGGAATTTATTCTGTATTACTCTGCTACGACGTGCAGTTCATCACATTTATAGAATGGACAGAAGTTAAATTAGCAAATATTCACTGTAAGATTTGATTTTTATTTTATTGTCAGTTCCACCAGAGATCGTGGATTCCAACAGCACGGGTGAGGTGATTGTGGCGGAGGGTGGCAGCGTAGCTCTCCACTGTACGGCATCAGGCAACCCACAGCCCAATATTACTTGGAGAAGGGAGGATTCTAAACCTATATTCATTGCTGGTGAAAATGGTAACCAGTTGTAGATGTAAAAGTTTATTAGTACCTGTTCACATGTTATTAGTATATAATATTATGTACCTTTTTCATGGGGAAAAAATTTTGAAATCTTTCCAATAGTTTTTGAGTATTCGTTACATACAAAAATACAAATTTTATCTCTTCCGAACATTAAGATTTTTTAAAATATAGCACATAAGATAATAAATAGTTTATCAATACCAACACAGTTTTGGTATTCAAGCCAATGTCAATAATGATTAAGGAATCTATTTTTGTAGGTAGATACAACTATTCAATTACGAAATTATATTCACATAAATTGGCAACTACTTCTATAACAATAGCAGAACATTTATTTTCGAAATTAATTTCCAGATGTCGGTCGAATTTACCTGTAAATTGACAGCCGTTTTACTTTATGTAATGGTAGTTCAGTTCAGTAATTAGGTAAAAACCTATTTACGTTTATGTCATTCGTAAAATATATTGCAATATTTTTTACATTATACAAATTGTAAGTCAACTTTTTTTTCCTAAATCCTGATAGTGACTGAAGAAAGATGATTAGTAAGATAAAAAGTCCAAGTAACATTTTCAGTGTTGAAATGGGAAGGCGAGTGGCTGAACATTTCTGTGACTAGAAGAGTCATGAACTGCGTACTTCTCTGCATTGCCAGCAACGGAATACCACCCAGCGTCAGCAAGAGGATACTTTTAAACGTCTTGAGTAAGTTTTCATGTTTTTGAGACATCGTTTGTCTTATTTTCGATATGCTCGAAGTCTTAGGTAGATAATTTTTTGTGTGGGTATCCACTGTCGTAAACTTATACAAAAACATTGTAACCTATACAACTTCTACTTATACTTCTTGAAGTCGTAGACAAAATAAATAAAACTGTTTATGTGTGGAATTTAAATGTTCTACAGTGTAAAAAATGTAGCACAAGCGTAGCAATGCTACAATTTCGTAGCCCGCTACGGAGTATATCCGTTTACGTACGTCAACCTGTCAAAAATGTTTGTATCTTCAAACTTTGTTATTGGACATTTTTGAGGAAGTGTTTAATTAATGTGTGCTAAAGTTATGAAAATATTGACTTTAATACCTTACATGAAATGTTACTAATATTATAAATGCCAAAAGTTACAATAGATGGCTTTTTGTCATACATATCTCAAAAATGACTTAACGGATCTCGCTAAAATTTGTCATAGATATAAAACATATTCTGGAAGAACACATAATACTTTTTTTTTTATAATATTTCTTTTATACATTTGCTAATTATGTATGTGCTTTTTG
>DVQG01001392.1:0-10894 GCA_018231605.1 Papilio ambrax
TTTTAGTAATATATTAATACGAAATCGAGTGGAATAATCTTTTTATTAATATAATTTATTGCTATAGCTTTTTGCCACGTGGATCAACGTTTAGGCGAACGTTGTCACAACTCCTTAAATTGACAATTTAACAGTGACATAGCTATCTTGTTTTTATCACAAAACTTATACAAAATTCATATAACGTTCGTTTAACAATGTTCAACAATGTTCACTCTTCTTCTCTCACACACAACAATCAACAATGTGTAAATAGTACCTAGACATGTGGTATTTCCCTGCTTTATTGAAATTTTAAGTTTCTATAGATTAAAGTGAGGATTAATATGAATAACGCTTACATTAGCGTTTCAAAATTTAAATAAAATTTAGCATTTAAATTTATTATGCAAATAAAGACATCCATTATAATTCAATCGATACGTATTACAAATAATAAGAAGTTTGCCGGGGTTGTTTCGAAGTGGCTGACCGCGTACTGGCGTCCCCGACAAAACGCTACCACGCGCCTAATATATTCAGCGCGGCGATTGATGAAGTATAAAATTTCTTAGTATCGTCTCACTCACAATGGTATTATGATAATTTATCGGTTGGCTTGTGCCGGCGGAGTGTGTGGGAACACGAGCGAAACGGCCTTTCCCACGATGCCGACTTCAACGGAGGAATGTCTCGAACGCCACCCAGCGAAGCGTCGCTTAAAGCCTTCCGTAACTACGCTCCGATAGAGCCTTATTATTAAAAAGCCGTAAGCGTCGTGTGGGTCGCGAGAAGCGGTACTTTCCGTCCGTAACAAAGACGCGTGTCGACACTTAAGACGTTTCGGTGTCTGGGCGCGTGAGACAGAATTAGAGTAAGTAGCGTCATGTAGGCCCCGACCGCACAATAGGTCGATGAGCGCCGAGTGCCGGTTAGCGGTGCTGGGAACCCGCTCAACGCTCACACCTCCTCGATTGTTTTTGGATGACTAATTAAAACAATGTTTACATACCTTACATTTCCTAGAAATGACATGAACACACGATTATAATACGAGCACGAGTAACATGCAAAAAAAATCCGTTGTAAAATATTGAATGCACATTCCAGTCGTTCAGCAATATCGTCTATAATAATTGCACACATTTTTATCTAGGCCACAAATAATTTAAAAAGTACTCGTGTAAAAAGTGTAGAGTAATTTCTATGCATCGGTCCGTCAGTTGGTGTGCGGCGGAGGCGATAACGCACCGCGCGAACTCCGTCGCCGCCGCAGTTTTAACTTCAGGGCTGTCGCATTATCAAAATTATTTATTTTTGTTTTAAAGCAAACAATACCATTAACCCAACTCATCATAAAAATCCATGAATAAGTGTCCATGCGGTGCGTAATGTAATATTTTAACTTTTAATATAGATTTATAAAAAATAACAAAACGGATATAATTTATAGTAAAATGCAGTAAATGGTTTCATTATATTTCATCAATTTAATAATCTTTACGTTGACAGCTGTTATAAATGTCCACGAGTGTTGGGGAAGCTTGCTTGCGTGTCTGTCTGTAAGACGACGGTGCGGGGAGGGTGCGCGTGAGAACGCGTGCGGCCCAGGTGCCATCAGCTGACTCCCTAGCTGTCTCAGTACACAGCTGCTCACGTAGAAAAGACGCTATTTTTTAATAGTTATAATAATAATATGAGAAAATAAATAAAACGTGATTCGTATATTAGGCTGACACAATTTGAATTTTTTGGTTGCGATTTTTCTTCACACCAACTAGTTAGTAATTATAAATTTTGATATTTAATATGTTTGTAACTAATTTTTTTTTGCACAATAAATGAAATAATTTACATTGCAAACTGTTAAATATAAAAATACGTTTATGATCACAGTACTTAAGTTGGCAGTAGCATTCTTCAGCCCTGTTATATTCCTTAGTGAATAAATATCTATTATTTTATTTTGTTATTTTTACTCATTTACATTAACGAGTATTTCTGTAGTATGTCGTACCTAAATGTTAAAATTTATTATCACAAAACTTGACTCTTAACATAAATCTGAGACTTATTTATTGTAACAAACGTATATTTACTTCATGCAATTTGAAATTTTACTTACTTAATAATTTCAAAGAAACGAAATTCAAAAAACAAACGTTCTTTGAATCGCCACCCCTATTTTTATCACGGGCGTTTTGCCACAATCGGTGTAGGGCGCATAAAAGCAGCGGTACGCCGGCGCGCGCCTCACTCGTATTCTAACCGTCGCGCGCGCTGCACCCATGATCCTACCCACGAGAACTATGTCCCCGCCGCACGGCGTGTACACCGCGCCGCCTCACGACGAAGAGCCCGTCTCCCGCACCTACCAGTACCGGAAAGTCATGAAGCCAATGCTGGAAAGAAAACGAAGGGCCCGAATTAACCGCTGCCTCGATGAACTCAAAGATCTCATGGTCACAGCCCTTCAAGCGGAAGGCGAAAATGTCTCCAAACTAGAAAAAGCTGACATCCTCGAATTGACGGTTCGACATCTTCACAGCCTAAAAAGGAGAGGGCAACTAGTGATAAAACCAGAAATGTCGTATACAGAGCGATTTCGTGCCGGCTTCACACAGTGTGCGACTGAAGTGTCTCAGTTTATAGCGAACGCCACCCTCGCTGCGAACGCAATGCAGAGACAGGGTCCGGTGGACCCTCAGGCGGGCGCGAGACTCCTGCAACACCTCAGCAACTGCATAAGGAGGCTGGAAAATCCTCAGGTGGTGCAGCCTCAGCCGATCGCGCCCGGCGGGGTTGCAAGGCCCACACCCCTGCAAGCGATACCAGGTCCCCATCCGCAGCAAACCTTAGCGATGGGTCCGCAAGAGCGAGGCACGAAGAGGCCAGCGGAGACGGGCGGACATCAGGGCATCGAGGAGGTGAGCTCAAAGCGGGCGTATGCGCCGCCCTCGCCGCCACACAGCCCCGCCTCCGAGCCTGACCCCGCCCAGTCGATGTGGCGACCCTGGTGACCGCCGCTGCGACGGTGCCAACGTGTCCCTGATCTCGCAAGTTATACTTCCAGGACTGTGTGACCGGTTGTGTGATATAGAGTTATGTTTGACCCAGTTAACGTTCCTAGAACCGATGTGTGTTGAAAAACGAATCATGATTCGTTCGCTTTGCTTGTTGAAGTTTTGTTTTTAAGTTAATAAAATGAGGTTTTTTGTTTTAAATTCTGTTGTTATTGTATACCTGACTTCAACGACTTTCGCGTCGGCGTTCGCTTATCTTTTGTTTAACACTTATAAAGTACCGTAGCGATTAAGTTAATCTGTGATATAATAAGATGTAGCTCACTTGAACTAATAAGCTCAAAAAATACTTAGGTTAGTTATTAAGTTTATACGGAAAAGAATAATAAAAATGTGTTGTAACTAGATAGACTTTGTTTAATGTCAAACCCCAACATATTCACATAAATGTAATAAAAGCAATAAGCGATACAATTTTGCTATCGAATACGATAATCTCACTAGGATTTAGAATGGGATTTAAATAAATTTAAACATATCTCTTAAAAGCTTTGGCAAATAAACAAGATATTAGAATGCATAATGATGTTAATTATCATAGAATTAATTAAACAAAATCCTGTAGCATATAAACAGAAAAACATAATTATACAAGATATTGATAGGGATAAATACAGGCTTACTTTTGTTAATAATTTTCCAAAATAAAAATCGTAGCAAACGAACGGAGCTTATTAAAATAATCTATTAATATCTCATTTAATGACTCATCGAACTCAGTCGTCTTTAAAATTAGAAATTAAAAATTTAGACGGTTTATTTTTAAACATATAGTAACAACCTCATTCAAAATAATACATATTATAATTTCTGTGAAAGAAACATAAGAATATTTTACATATCAATAAGTATTGTTCGAATGATTATCGCCTAATAGAGGAAAGGTATCTCATCCTACATTCTTATACGAATAAAATGCATATGTTGATTGGTTTGAAATTAACTTATAGGTTTTATATGAACCTTGCTACGAATGTAGAACAATTACCTACATAACATTAATGTCACAATGTTAACTCACAAAAAAAAAACAATTTCTCTGAATGAAGGTAAAAGTTTTTACGTCTATATTGCTTGTAATGAATATCTTTTGTTGATTATGATGACTCAGTTTTCATAGAAATTACAGAATATTAACTTATCCTCTTGAAAAAGTAAAAATTAGATTTATCCTTCCCATCCGAATGCACACTTCGTATCCTGTAACCACTTGTCGGAATTGAATTTTCAAAAAAAAATCTAGCATAATATACCAGATCACAGTTATTACAAAATTTATTACCAAAAAAAACTAACCTAACACAGTCAAATTGTGCAATAAACAATCAAGAGCGTTACCCTTCCGTCAGTCGGGTAAAAAGTTAACATTTGTAATAATTACACAACATAGCGCAAAAATGAGCGATGGATGAGTTAATCATTGTCTCCGCGCGTGCAACAATTCGGCGAACTATTCAGTCCGACTTCTCACCGGCCCACCGTTCCCGCGTATCAGATTCAGGCGCGAGCGTACTCAGAAATTAGTCCGATCAAGTATAATTGGAGCTTGTGGTTGCGTGCGCCTCACCGTGGGAAGCTCCGGTGAAAATAACAGACACCGGCAATTTGGTTTCTGTTATGAGCCGTGAGTTATTCAGCTTGAAAATAGCAATATCATTGTTATATCGATATTGTACGCTTGAATTTGTTAACGCAATAGGTTAGTTTAAAAATAATAACAGTTTGAGATGTCCGATTTTGGTAATTGATCGAAATGGTGGTAACATAGAGAAACAATAAACATCAATTTGCAATGATATTATCTGTGACTAAATACAAAAAAGAGCAACGTTTTGTTAAATTTCAGAAAACTAAGAGAAGAAGGCATTTGATAGTAATACTTGCATATTGTTATGATAATCATCATCTTTCTATCCTTCTTACGTCATCCCAGTCTTCATTCCCTTCTTAATCATGTTATCTTACACGCCATCCATCCATGTCTGCCTACACCGATATCTACATGTGTACCACTCCATTATTATTTATACTTCTATGTATTCAAATAACTCAAAAACTACTGGGCCGATTTCAAAAAATCTTTCACCATTAAAAAGTTACACTATACATATTTTTTTATTAGTTTATATACGTAGTTAGTTTATATAGTTTCACGCAAACAAAGTCGCGAGCAACAGCTAGTTATTCATAAAAAGATCCAGATTACGAGAATAAGAAGCGACATTCCAACTAAATCACTTTAAGACTCATCATATCTCTAGTTAAATCAGTAAAGTCGCGAAGGAATATATAACGATCTATTGTCGGCCTATGGTTTTGTGACATAAATATATACCATGTAGGTAGCCATTTGTATCGGTTCCTTCATATCAAGATTGGCGCTGACTTCATCAGTGTAAAGTTTATATTCATGTAAAGGCGGAATTGCCGTAAAATACGTAAATTCCGAATTCAATGTAACACGGTATGAATTTAAAACGAAACATCAAACCCGTTACACTCAAGACATCTTTGTTTTAATAGGATCATGACATAGATGATACATATTTATTTAACACTAGCTGTTGCTCTTGACTTCGTTTACGTAAATTAAAGAATAGTTGAAAAACATAGCCTGTGTTACTCAGCGGTAACGTAGTTTTCAATGGTGAAAGAATTTTTGGAATCGGCCCAGTAGCTTCTGAGTTATTTTAATCTTTAACACATACTGAAATTTAAATTTTTATTTTAATATTACTATAGACTAGCTTAAGTCCGCGACTTCGTACTCGTGGAATTAATAAAAACTTATTAAGAAATGTTATCGTCCAGACTATCCTACACCTGCGGCAAATTTCATTGAGATCCGTAAAGCCGTTTTGGTTATATATTTATGAACAAACATCCATCCATCTAAACTTTATAACATTAGTCTGAAGTTGCGTATGTCAAGTTGGCGTAGGTATATAAGTATACAACTAATACTGGAGATATGAGTTTCAAATAGTTTTTTTTCCAAAGGGTCTTTTCAAACAAAAAAATAGGATACTTGATAGAATTTCGTGATATTTTATGTAAGATCAGTTCTGAGCGGTGCGAATTGATACCTTTGACTTTTACTATTTTTGATGTTTCGCTATCAGGTAACACGATGTGATTATTCATTTTATATCAGAATTATATTTCATAACATTCACCAGAAATGGTGAAAGCGTTTTATTTATTTATTTATTGGAAAGGTATCCCAATTGCATATTCAAAGTTCACAACCAAATTAATATACTGTATACAATGAAAAACAAAGAAGCAGAAGAACATACAGATGTCAACATGACAGACATACACAGCGGTCACAAGAAAATGATGTTTTACTTTTTGTCTAGCTTAGGAGTTAAATTCACGGTATTAAACATTTAAACAAGCTAGAGATTCTACAATAATAAATTTCTTGAATTGCAACTGAGTAGACGTGAGGAAACTGGGCTTACTTTAAGGTGCCAATAGCCAAATGGTTTGGGGTACGGACTACCGATCTTGCGGTCGAGGGTTCGAATCCCGACCTTCGACTATTGTGAACCATATCCTAGCACAAGCCTAAAGCTTAGTTGAAATGGTTAAAGGAAATATTAGTAAATTAACAAAAATCTACTAATATTAAAAAAAATGAAATTGATGAAAGAACCATCGAAAGCATGTACGTAATTTAGGGAGTAATTGTAAGGCTGCGTGTTCACTGCGGGTTGATATTCAAATGCGATGTTAATAAGGTACGTTCACAATAATGCTCACTCTATCCGATAAGCTTTTGTATATGGGTCATTACTTTCTACATTTTAATAAATAAATCAATACAATCTCTTAATGCGTGATAATTAACAACGCGAGTGTCTTTAATGGTTCTATAATGTTTTCCCCATTTTGTTATTTATTTTAATTCAATACATTGATTTTATTAGTAAACATTTTATATGGTCGAATTCAATTGAAATGAGAAATTACTTGTAAATTATGTAAATGTGTTTTATAAAAAAAAACTTTTGTATGTATAAATGTAGAATATAGATAAATGTGAAGGTTTGTATGTATAGATAAAAATAGAAAAACTATTATGTCTTGTTTAGAAACAATTTCTTAATAAGACAATTACTTTTCATATTGAATTTAGTACAAAATGCTTTGTAATACATTGATTTTGTTATAGGGTTGACCCTCAATGTTGTCTAGAAATGTTTAAAAAATCTATCATTTTTAAAGGTTAGAAATAATTATTAAAAAAACAAAACTAAAACATAGAAATTGCTTTGTAAAACATATTAATTCAATTTAAAACAGAATTAACATTTCTATATATTTACATATATGTACATATTACATGTCGCCAAGTTTTAATCAACAAGTTATATGATATATAATCTAGATTTTTCCCCGATATATTGCTTTTGTATTTTACAGAATGTAAACATATACAGCTTTACAAATAAACGCGTTATAAAGTTATGTTATACTTAGTTTATTCCTAAGTTTAACTTTATACCACGTTTATTTGAAAGTTTATTAATAATTGTTATTGTAGACATTTGTAAATTGTAGTATTTGTGACAAGTATATTAGTGGTAATGTAATTTAAACGAATTAAAACATTTTGCTTTGAAAATAATCTATAAAATAAGTTTTTGAACTGTAAAACAGTAAGACAATGAAAAATAAATAAGGAACCACAAATAGACAATAAAATTAAAAATATTCATCAAAAAAATCAGAAATAATCTAAAATTACAAATTAATAAGCCCAAAACTTCTTTATAATATTTTTCTTGTATTAACAATATAAAAAACAAAATTATTTACATAAACTTTTATATCATTTAGTCTACCTCTAACATACCGCCTAATTAATGTTCAATAATGTGGGTATTTGATAAAAATTACAGTTTATAGAAACAAAGATTTTGTTTATGAATATATCCTTTGGCACATTCAGAGACAAACAGTATCTTAGAATAATTAAATTTCCTTAAGTGACGAATTAACAATGCAGTTGAATTTTTTGTAAATATTCACTAAAGACATATCAGATGTTTATTTATGGATATCTATTTATTTAAATTTAAAGTCGAGTGAATCCAAAAAAAAATGGTATTTTTAAGGTTGTGTACGTAGTTACCCACATCTAGGGATGTATGTTATTTGCCAAATTACTCATAAAGTATAGGAAATTATCTTTTGATGTGTAATTTGATGTTTGTAAAAGAATAAAACTAGTCAAAACTTATATGTTTTATTTGAATAATTTCCTAAAAATGAGAGATATCTCTGCCTACCCCTCTAGGTTAAGTATTTTCAATGTCAACACACACACTATTTACCAGAATTCAAATCTATAAAATTAGTTTAAAATAAAATATTGAGTAGAAAATAAAACAAAATTACCTCAGTACCTTAAAAGATTGATAATTTATTTTAATAATTAATATTAAAGTAATGGTTATTTTATGTAATCCTAGAAATATACAAAAAACTAAAAACCAAAATTGATAATTATAATACAAAAGTTAAAATGTGTAGGGTAGTATGAAAAATCTGAATTCAAATATTGAAGCTACCTCATTTAAATATCTCCAAATACAATAGAGATGAAATAAAAGAAAAATACGCTTGTATTAGTAAACATATGTACATTAAAATTTTATTAATGAAAAAATCACAACTACCGTCAGTAATCAGGATCGATTACAATTTGATCTCCGGACACGACGCCATGTTCTATTTTAAGATGTTCCATAATGCAGCCGACGCTTCTCTCCATATCTTCAAACTTCATACATTTATATTGACATATTTTACATGAATAAAAATCATCTTCCATACAATCGAAGACTTTCCAAACCCAACTGTTGTCTTCTGCAAACAAAAAAGCAATAAACATAAAGCAACAATACAGTGGGCTAAAGTGGAACTAACATTGCACACTAGTGCCCTCTGTCAAACTCGAAAAGCATAAATATTTCCATAATCTAAGACATGTTTAGAGAAATACAATATAAAAAGCTGGGTTTTTATAAACTGAAGTTAAAGAAACTTAAGAAAACTTTATCTTACTAATATTATTAATGCGAAAGTTTAGATGGATGGATGTTTGTTAGAGTTTTCAACCTAAACGACTGAACGAATTTTGATGGAATTTAGTACCGATGTGAAGGATAGTCTGGAAGAACAAATAGGCTACTCACTTTTGTTTATTTTATTTCCACGCGGACGGAGTCGCGGGCGAAAGCTAGTGATTAAATAATTTATTGATATTAAAGATGTCTGCGTAGACGTAAAGCCGGATTGGTCGTTTGTCGGGTTGTTTGACGCTGTATTAATGAAGAGTCACTTCATAGAGAAATTTGCATTGTAAAGACTTAGGCATACATGCTTGATGTCGACAAATGACGCGAGACTTAGGGCAGAATACGTAATTTAATTAGATAACAGCGTCTTAAATAAAGGCCACGTTTAATTAAAATATAAAAAAACTGCTAATTTCTTACATTGACGTCTAATAAATTACAAGCTTACTAAGCTATATTTTTAAGATTCCTTTCAGTATGTGGCCGTTTGTGACATAGTCATACCTTTAGTGTAGATTGCCTGTGACATATTTACTAAGGGACAAAATAATTGACTATTAAAGAAATCTAAGTGCTCAAGAGTCATATCCATTAACGAATGTAACCAGTTTATCTCTGTTACAATGTACTTCAACACATCAAGTACTGCGGGACAATCTGAAATGGTCGGTCGTTAAGATGAAAACGTCTACTTCAAAGGTCACGGAGATAGCTAACGGCGAAAGTAAAAACTCGACGGACATTTTATAGCTCCCCTTTAAAAGATATTCTGATAGCATTAAAGTGGAATTTTAAGACTGAATTTTAAATCTTACAATGTCAACATGACACTTTACTTTTACATGACAAAAATACTAAAGGTTTATCTAGATTTCTCATACTAAAACTACGCTGAGGGGTACGTTTAGTACCAATGAATTTTCAATATTTAAATACGTTATCTTTTTATATACTTATAATATAATATCTATACTTATATATTAAAGCGTAAACAGAATATACTTCGTGCCCTAGGATGTATGTTTTAAATCAATGGATGGATGGATGGATGTTAGAGTTTGTAGCCTAAACGGCTGAACGGATATCAATGATATTTAGTAAAAATGAAGAAGATAGTCTGAAAGAACACATAGGCTACTCACTTTTGTTATTAAATTTTACACGGATGGATTCGCGGGCGAAAGCTAGTAAGTTATATGTGTAGACAGGTAGCTATTCTGCGAGTAACAAAATCTCATTTACAAGTACGATTGAACGCGTGCTTAACGCATACGCTGGACAATGGATTATACCGGACAGTCTATTTCCTCGAAGAATCCCAGTAACCCTATTAAGTTGCGTACATTTTCCAGCTAAGAAATGTACTTGGATAAACACAGACACTACGGTATACCACGAACAAACGTATTTCACGATTTATATAATAAAGTAAACAAAGAAAACAAAATAATCCATCTTTCTTCTTTTAAATGCAAAAAAATATTATTTCATATGCTAGTAAAATTAAACTACACAGATACTGAAAATTTCCTTGTTCCCCCTATATAGAACCTTAAATCCTTACATTTGTATAATTATTATACATAAATTTAGATAATCACACATATATACATTAGCGCACACACACACACACACACACACACACACACACACACGCGCTAGCACACGCATACATAGTATTATAATATTTGAATACACAAACAACTTACCTTTTTTATTGTAAATTTGTTTAGATTTATA
>DVQG01001393.1:0-10893 GCA_018231605.1 Papilio ambrax
GTTTCGTCTGATGAGTGTGGTGCCGGAAGCCTAGGTGGAAAGTCGAAGGGACTACCCCTTCGCCTTTCCAACCTTCTCTTAAGAAGAAAGGATGGGATGGAAAATGGATTTGACGGCGGAGGAGATACATAGGGAGGGGAAATGTCCTCTTTATGTGCTTCTCCACTTTCGTCGATTAAGAGTAGGCAACGCATCTGCAATTGCTAATGTCTATGGGTAGCGGTCACTACGCTATTTTGGCAGATTCAGGAGCCGCTAGCTCGTTTGCCATTTTATAATATAAAGAAGGGAATTATTTATTTGAACACATCCATTATTATGTTATTAATAAAACAGCAGAGAAAACAATCGATATAAACATTTGACGTTAACCGAGTTTCTTTATATAGTCCTGACTAACGTTAGGTAATTTTTTTATTACATTTCCAAGTTAAATCTTCGACACCAGTAACGTAAAGTCTCCAGCGTCAAATTCCACGATAAACCTTACGACTGTTGTTTTATAACACAGGTAAAGTTCTAAATGTCGGGGATTGGAAGCTATAGCTTTTAAACTTCAAACAAAATTTCGACAATAAAAACAAAACTTACAATTTCTGTATATTTACTGTACATATGGTACAACTATGTTTAGTAAAGATTATACAGAATTGTGTTTTATTAATGAGCAGCTTTCACTCGTGACTCCGTCCACGTGGGATTTTAAAAATAAGTAAAGTGTCTGTGTTCTTCTAGACTATCCTCTACCAAATTTCGTGAAAATCCGCTTAGCCGTTTAGGCTACAAACTTTAACAAACCATCTGTCTATCCATCGATCTATTCTATTTTGAAGCCATAGATGTAAAGAAATGTATAAAAACATAACATACACAAACTTATTTATTCTTAGAAAGATAAATGCGTAGCGATTTAGATGCACACGTGAAGGCATTTCGCGGCTCATACTTTATGACCACAATTTATCGTAAATCGACAGCACTTTGCAACATAAGGCTTACATTACTTTTTCAATTTATGCTTTAGACGGTTACTTCACAAGTAAATTTAAGAAGTATTGAAAATATGTCTTGAATAATATGCAAACTGATTCTCATAACGACTTATCAAAAAATCAAGAGATTAAAGAGTACCCAATTATTTTAGTGACAGAATTATAAAATGAGGGTTGATGTTTCTCCAAACGACATAAGTGTCCTATCCCATAAAATGTATTAATCTGAGCAATGTTTTTTTAACAGAATTAATTATTCATTAACTTCATTACAAGTTAGAGCTACGAAATTGGTAGACTCAACTACATTAATTGAACCTGCTACGAGCAATTGACGTAGCAGTATGCTACGAAAGTCGTAGCAAATTTAAACACACAACAGGCTACGTGACCGGAATGGAGAAAAGGTAATTACGTCGTCACTGTGGAAATTGCTTGTACACTAAAATCTGCGTACTATACTAGATGAGTTTCCTTAAGTACACCATTCAGAAATATATGTCACTTAACTTAATTATATACTTGTAGGTCAAAGTAAAAAAAAAAAACTTATCTGCGAAAAATTTGGATTTTTCGAACAATTTTGCCACCATTAGAAAACTACGTTATCGCTGAGTACGCTATGATTTTTAATTCATTTATTTAATTTCACGCGGACAAAGTCGCGAGCAACAACAAGTTTTCATTACACATGTTATGTAGTTCATAGTCACGCACTCGGGTTGCAGCCTAATAAATCAAGGCGAACCTCGAATCACTAGTCAGCATGAGCCGACGCTCACTTGTTTCACCAATGAGCTGTCATGGAGCGCGCTTCGCTGTCCTCCACCCAGCCACCCTCCTGTCACGCATTGTCTCGTCTAAATGACTACAACCTCTTTATATGACTTTATTAAAATACAGCCGGATACAACTCTACAATGCCAGTAATATGCGATAATTATACAATTTAGAAGTATAGTGTTCTATATCATTTGTTTAAGTTTGTTTTGATTTTAATATTTGATGAATAAAAAAATTATGAGTTAATTCTTTGAAGTCCTAACTCCTTGGATATCAAACTTACATCTACCAACGTGAAAAGCGATTTGTTGACGGGATTAATCCTGCTAATATTATAAATGCGAAAGTTTAGATGGATGGAAGTTTATTAGAGTTTGTAGCTTAAATTGCTGGACGAATCTCGAAGAACATAGGCTACTTAATTTTGTTTTTCCATTCCGAGCGCACGGAGTCGCGGGCAAAAGCTAGTGTGAATTTATAGTATTACCCATTTTACACCACTATTTAAAATGTTCCATTCCCAATATTTTTCTCTCTTAAAATAACGTAGAAATATTAAAATTCCCTCGTACAATTCCATCAAGATGCAGATTCCAAAAAAACTTCCATCCGCATTAAAAGATTAAAAAGAAAAGTCCATGTTCCACGTAAAAGTCTTATTCTTCGAACGAGATCAATTCCAATAAATCTCTTTATGCAGCATCCAAGCGAGTTTCAGATGATTCAGAACTTACGTTGTTAAAATGTTCAGTAAGGAGTGCTTTCAATTTTTCGCTACTCCAACTAACAAGCCTATTGAATGCCTTTAATGAATTTACGTAAGCAAAAGCTTTGAGCTTTTTAATAATCCTTTTTGTGCCGTTTTCGTGAAAAGTGTGAAACAAACGCTTGATTTTTTACCCTTTTGTTTGTTAAGCGAGAACTATAAACTTGTTTTAAATGTGAATTGTTTATTATTGCTAGAAGATTCTTTTTTAACTTACATCCATTCAAATTAGATTACAAATGTTATTCTCAATTTTGTTCCTTTAAATAACTATACTCGCATTTCATAGTATTAAACGTATTAATAAAACCAAATATAATAAGATTTTGTTACAGCTTTGAGTCAAAAAAGGCTTCATTTGAAAAGCACTATTGAGGCGAAGACAACCTTTTAGAGGGTTTATATAAAAGGATTCTGCGTCAAGTATCACGAGGGACACTTTTTTCAAAGAAGATTAACTTCATTGTTTAAATTGGCTTTTGTTTTATTAAACATAATAGAAAAAAAATATAGAATATAGAATAAAAAATTAATTACAAATTTTGTACATACAGTTTGTTATATATATTAAGTAAGTAAAAATAAAACTAGACTGTGTTAAAGTTATTTAATGACTAGCGTTCGCTTGCGACTCCGTCCGCGTGGAATTAAAAAAACAATAGTAAGTAGCCTATATGTTCTTCCAGATTATGTTCCACATCTATGTCAAATTTCATTCAGATCCATTCAGTGTAAAACTCTAACAAACATCCATCCATCCATGCATCTAAACTTTCGCATTTAGTATGATAAAATCTCCTTAAGAAGTAATCTTAAATTTCATATTCATGTATAAGAAGATATAATGTTAAGAGGAGGGAGATATTCTTGCAAGAGTTAGGTTCGTTCACGGCACATAAAATGTATGATATGTTCAGTCTCACTTCACAATCGCTTCCTCGACCAGCCGCGACCGCGCCGGAAGCGACGCCATTTTGTAGCCTGACAACACAGCGCGGAAGGCGGTGGAAAAATATTTTATATTATATCGTATGTATTTAAGTTACCAACAAACTTATATTAAGAGCTAGCTAAAAACCTTAACGGAAACAAAATGTTTGCATATTCATGACACCATACGGTCAAAGCTTTCATTTGTTTTATACTCGTAGTTTTCTTGTAATTATACCATATCTTTTAAACAATACCAGAATTTGTTCATGTATTTCTATACAAATTTACATTCTTTTGTGTATAACAAATGGCGATACATTACATAAATTGGCAGACCCACAAAACTCCAAACTTAAAACAAAGTAGGCAAAAGCTCGTCGCCTGGGACTTCGTAAAACGTCCGTCGACTGCGATCACGATAACGTCCCCGGAGCTTTTACACAATGTCAAGTTGTTGCTATTCAGTATCCCAAAAACTTCTGACACTTGTCTTAGACTTGTCTCAAACTACAAGAGTAATTGTCCAAATTTATAGTACCTATGGGAGTAAAGACTTTAAATTATTAGTCACTAAGAGACGGCAAACATATGCAGAGTGCCATCATTCCATGCATGCAATTTATGAGTGTGATATAGACTGTGTGTACCATAGACTACAGATCTGAACAGACAGACTATTTACACTTTAAACGATCGAATGCTTACTTCATAATATTCAAATTTTTATGACTGTAAAGACAAAATTAATCAATGAACGACAACTTACAAATATTTACTTTTAATTACCATCACAAATATCAATTGCCAGTATCTCGCGTGTTAAAGTCAACAAGAACGGAAACTCATCAAAACAACGCGCAAACTCCGAATCGCAGCGAGAATAATTTAAACAAAGCAGTAACTGAACACGCAGCGCCATCTACAGTGTATGAATCTCACTTTACTTGCAGCGTTGAATTGTTTATGTTCGTGTGACTCCACTCTGAAATTACAACAGAGGCACTTTGTTGGATAATTTAAGATCAATGTGCTTATATTTGTCAATTCGTTTTTGCATGATTTTTTTTGCTAATATTGCTTAGCATTCTTGTTTATAAAAATTTACTAAATGTAAACATTTGCTCACTTATTTATACAGCTTAAAAACTTTGTAATGTAGAAAATAAAAAAACGAATTAAAAAAACATACGGATCGCTGACCGGTTATTAAAAGTATGTGTTAATAGTTAAATAACTTTCCGATTGAAGCTACAAATATAAAAACCGATTTTAGGAACCGTTAAAAGGTTTAATTTGTTCAAAACAAGTGAACGTCGTTTTATTTTACCGTTTGATACTGGCCACATAGCTTTGAGAACTTGAAACTATTTACAAGGAAGTAATCTAAAACGAGTGAGATAAGATTCAGATCTTCGGTAGTTTTAAATTGAAAACGATTGTCCAATGAAAGCAACTTTCAATTTAACAAGTCACCAAAGAGAAATTGAAAAGAAACTCTTCCTCATGGAAAAAAGAAAGTAATTCTCATTTAAATTTAAAAAGATAGCACATACCACAGATTAAAAGATTTAAAAGTTGTTTAAGAATAATAGTGTGAAACCATCATGTAAGTCGGTAAATTGGATATCCTAAGCATAAGTAGACAACAACAAAAGGATCGTCCCATTTAATACGATGTAAGACCGTCCTAAGCAGCGACACGCGCGTGCCGCAGTAACGAGGTGAACGTGTTATAAGTGCTTCATTGTTGATAAGTCCTATAAACGATTATATTTTTAGTGTTATTTAAAACAACTTTATTATATTTGATAAGAGTTTTTCAATTATTAATACATTTACTGCGATAACTAAAATGATGATTTTTCATCTGGTGCAGCGGCGAGCTAAAATGCGCCCCCAATGATATTTCAGCCAGTGCGTGGCAGGTCTTTCTAGACCCACCAGTACTAGGATAGATAAAATTGCTTTAACTTTGTGAAAACAAAATGTATACTATGTAATGTAATGTATACACCTGACATAATTATTTCGCCCTAGGGAGACATAGTTTTCTTCGTCGCCATCAGCTTGAGTACCGCGGCAGGCCGATATCGGCCTGTTACGCAGTGAGCGTAGTAATAATATCAAGTTTTAATAACTTAAGTGGTTACGGTAAGGTATAAATATTTTTCCTTTTAACTTTTTTAAATTCACTTTTCCCAAATTGTAGTTTCATTGTAGTCAGAGAGCTGTCAAGTGGCACAATGTGTCGACAAATGCACTCTGCGTTGGCTGTATCTCGACATTTTGATAGTCATATTAATCTGTAAAAAGTTCACCAAACAGTCAACTCGTTCTATATTAAAACAAATTTAATACATGCTACATGTTACGGATAAAAAGAACAATATTAGCAATGGTTGATCCCAAACTGTTTTTATTAAGTTAATAATTTGATCCTTTATAATCCAGATTGAAAGTTAGTCCCATCCTTTTTGGCAATTCAAATATTTGGTACCAGCTGTGAATTTTTAATAAACGCCTTTTCATCATTCAATTGCCTCCTCGTTAGACAAACACTTACAGTTTCAATTTCGTTCCGTTTCAGTCATTCACTCATTTAGTCTTTCAATTTGTTCTACTATATCTACAGTATGTTTTTTATTATGAGTCTTATATTAATACTAGATTTCGATAAAATAAGAGCAATTTTGTTATGCTATTGAAAACTATCAGGTCATTGTAAAGTTGGACAAACAATAAACTGAAATATCTTCCAACAAACTATAATACATTTTTGTCGTCTTAATTTGACTCCAAACTTGTACATGTGAACAATCGTTTTAGTTTGACAAAATGTCGACATATAACAACAGTTTTATAAAATATTTTCACTTACTCATGCTTTGTGTTGAAACAGAGAAAATGTTTTCGGATCAACAATAGAAAATAGTTCAGTTCAGTCAAAGGTTTTGTCGTCTGCTACTAACTGTACGTCTACGTAATAAATAACATACATTTTAAGATTACTATTTTGTACAGTCAGCTCCATAAGTATGTATACATTTACAAGATTTTAGAAACTTGTATACACGTTCGGTTTAAACAAGTGTTAATGTTTTAAATATATACTCATTTATGCAGCGGACTGTACCTTTGAAGGAAGCTTACTTTATAAATTAGTTAGGTATACAAAAATCGGATTAATTTTTAATAACTGTTCTTAACTTCAAAAAGAAACTACTGTCTTTTATTTTTGCGTTGAAGGTTGAAAAATATAACTGCGGGTTTTCCCGTGTCAATCAATCTTAATTCGTTGAATAAATTGAGGTGCGTAAAAAGAAGTAGAAATCGAGTCCATTTGATATTAGATTAACGTAAAGGTCGCAAAGGCCTAACTGCCAGTTTCACTACTCGATTCTGAGATTGGTGGAGATTTTTGACACGAAAATGGCACGTTTGTCATTAGCTCGAAGGACCAGAATCGCTCATCTGTAGTGGTCCGAGATATCGACGCGATCTGAACGTCGATCTATCTTTCGAGGACGAGAGCAATCTATTCATTTACATTCCGATTCAGTGAGCAGCTGATAATGAAAAGACATACCTTTTTGCTTCAATAGCCTGAGTGGCCTCGATATCAAAGTAACGAATACCGAACAGAAATGCTTTTTATCAAAGAATTTTCTTAATATTAAAGCAATCTAATATCAAGAAGATCTGTTTTGCTTTATTTCATAATAATGCTCCTTTAAAACGAACATCAAGTTGAAATTACGAGCCATAATATTTTTTCTTGACATCTAAATGATTTAATATAGGTTATAGGTTTCTAATGTTGGAAGTCGTCAATTAAGGAGTACAATAAGCAATTTAAATTACAGATTAAACACAAAACGATGACTACTTCCACTGTAAATTAAGGCTACTAAATGGTATTAGAGAAGATGCTAAAAATAAACATTAATGACAAACCCCTACCATAAACTAATTTGTAATAAACAATCTTTGGAGTTCATAACAAATCTCATCTACAAGATTTACTGGAAGTCAGCACTCGAGGGTAAGACTTATTAGGAATCTATTGATTTTGAATCAATGGAGCTTATCCCGAATTCTGAATAGCAAATTACATTGAGAGGTCTGAGCGTTATTGACGCAAAATCAACTGAAAAACAAAGGCAGTTGACTTCGCAATAGATATTCCGGTCAAGCCTTCTTTGAGCTTAATTTGCATTTGTAAATTTAGGTTACTTCGGCCCATTTACAGTCAGCTACGCAAGTATGTATTGTTTTACAAAACTTTACAAACTTGTATAGGCCTACGTTTTCAAAAATATTTCAAACATTCAAATACAGAAATATGATGTCTATGAATATTTTTGAAATCGAAGTCGTATACCAATTTTAAAGCATTGTAAATCATACTTCATACTAATATTATGCATGCGAATGTTTAGATGGATGGATGAAAGTTTGTTAGAGGCTTAATTGATATTGATTAAATTTGGTATAGATGTAGAGGATAGTCTGAAGGAACACATAGGCTACTCACTTTTGTTTTTTTTTAAATTCCACGCAGATTAAGTCGTGGGCATTATTATGCAGCTGACTGTACCGCCAGAAATGAGTATAAGCGAAATAAAAATTGAACCAATTCCCAGGAAAGTTTTATTACTCTTGATTACATTCTGCGAAATTGCTGCTAGGTACGGGGGATTCGCGTTACTTTTACTGCATAAATTACGATGCCATTAAGAACGTATTGTGTGAGACTAAATCGAAAAACTTTTTACTAAGTCCTTATTAAACACGAAGTCATTTAAATTTTTAAAACGTGACATGAAGCTGAATGATTTCGTCAAAATAATTAAAAGGAATAATAATGTATGGAAAAGCTATAAATTTGCTTAATTCAGTGAAAAAAGGAAAAGTACTAATTACAAGTAGGCCTATTTTTAGTCCCTTTCCCTTTCCACCCTTTTTAAGAGGAAAGGATGGGAAGGAAAAGTGGATTTGATGGTGGAGAAGACGCATAGGAAAGGGGAAATGTCCTCTTTATTTGCGTCTCCTCCTCCGTCAATGAAGGGTGACAACGCATCTGCAATTGCGGCTTTCCATTTCGGTGGATTCAGGTGGCCGCTTGCTCGATTGCCACCTTATGTTATAAAAAAAGTAGATTTCTACACTAATTAAATTTTTAGAGAATTATAAATAGATCTTACTCTTCCTCGAAGCCTTCCAGAACCTCGATTGCCAATCGCGGTCGCTGTATTCAGATCCATAACCTGCAAATCAAACGCATCGGTCACTTCTTATGCTATTCTAAATATAAAAAAGAATATCGGTATACCTGATACAGAGCTAGCCCCACTGGTCTTTCTAGCGGTGTCAGGTGGGGGCGCTAATTCCATCTCCTGCTGCGATTGTTCGTAGAACACCTGCTTGAGCGCTTCAAGGACCGTCACCCCGTCAGTAAACACGCGATATGTCAGTAAGAACGTGTTCAAGAAGTCCACTGAGAGGAAGCGTAGGTCTACGACAGAAGGGAATTCGAAATTAGAACCTTGTTTTAACAGTGACGGATAATTTACCCTAAAATATGATACCGGTCTTATATCGCATTAGGCACGTACAATCGATTTTATTTTAATACTAGGTTTTGTCAGCGACTTGTTCGCGTGGAATTAAAAAACAACAAAAGTGAGTAGCCTTTGTGTCTTTTTTATCCTCTACAATTATACCAAATTTCACGGTAATCCGTTGAGCCGTTTAAGGTACAAACTCTAACAAACATCCATCCATCCATCTTAACTTTCCCATTTGTTATATTATTATAGTGTGAAGTATGATTAGGCTGGTAACATGTTACTGTTGTTTGAAAAATAAAGGAGCCTATCAAAAAAATGTTGCTATGAAGGAATGAATTTCTCGATATAAAAATATCGTATTGATTTCCTACTTTTTTGCCCATAAGTAAACACAGTATAGTTAATTTGATTTAAAAAAATCAGGCTTTTAAGGTTTGTAGTGAAAGGTTAACTCACCTGTAAGCCGTTGCAGCAGTCGTTGGGGTGTGGCGGATCTGATCTGCGGCACTTTGCAGGAGTTGAGTGTCCTGCTGAAGCGTATGTCGACGTCGTCAGTGAAGAGTGCACGGTCGGAGCGGCAGGCGGGCAGGCTGGCGGAGGCCGCGCATGAACCGCAGGCGCGCAACAGTTCCGTCAGTGCCGCACTCTCCATGCATTGCGCCACCTCGCTCGTCCACGCCGCCTTCTCCTCCAGGGTCGCAGCCACTACACACACGATACAACCTTCTCAAACAACTAGATGAACATCTTTTCCAAAGTTGTGGAACGCCTAGTTTCTAAATTAGGCTCAAGATTCGTCTTATAGGAACTAGGACTATTCCTTTTTAGATCTTAATAATAGCTTAGTTATAAATATAGCGGGTTTTTAGTTAACTTCAATCTAGTTAAATCTCATTAAATTCCAGTCGTAGACATGAATTTGATCCTTTCTGTAACAATTTGGCTGTTCTCATGTAGAAAGTTTGTCTACCAAACTACCAAGGATTAAACTGTCGTACCTAAATGAGCGCAGATCTGCTCGCCCTTAACTTCGACCAGTATTTTGAAGTCTTTACCCTGGTAGGGGTCGCCGCCCGGAGATGAGCACACTGATGTAGAATCTAAAAGAAAAATGACCTGCTTAAAACTGCCTAACTTCAAAAAACATAAAAACGTTAAGATTTAGTACCATCATCATCATGACTAGAGGGATCCTCGACTAGGAGAGCATCGTGCAGTGGTAGACGTCCATTGGGCGGCAGGTGCAGTCGGCCTCCAGTGGCCCGCGTCGTCAGCAGGAGATGGTTGCTGAACAGGAACGCTTGTCGAGCTTGCAGGGACGCCCGACGACCTTTGCCCACCACTTGCGATAATGTGCCTAAGAATTCATCATACAAAAATACAAAACATGTGAATCATTTGTATAATTACATTCATGGTAGTAAATGAAATGGGTTTTTGATGCTCTCACCTTGGCGAATGAAGACTTGGTTGACATCGAGCAGGATGTCACAGCCCTCAATAATCATGCGCTCTACTGCGAGATTCTTCCGCAAGTTCTCTGTTTCGCTCACCTAAGAACCATTTACAAAAATTCATTGTTAACTTTCAATGAAATGAAGATTAACAGGACACCGGTCATTAAAATACCCGGTCTTTGGAGTTATGTTCTAATACTTAATTGTACACAATAAATATATACATGTATTATCTATGAACAAGATTTATAGTTTGTCTAAATAATTTAGATTAATTTGACAATTCATTTCAAATTTAGTAGGGTGGGTTGTGTGAAATCAGTCATGAATCTTATCAATTTTCGATTTTTATTCTTATAGAAGTTGGAATCGATAGATTTATAGTTATAACT
>DVQG01001394.1:0-10892 GCA_018231605.1 Papilio ambrax
AGGGTAGGCTCCGAGCCCCTTGGTGGGGACGTATAGTGAGCTGGTGATGATGACAATTTAAGATACCCCGTTTTTTTTTAATCTTATGTGGAGTGATAGTATTTTGAACATGTATGCCACATTTTAATTTGTAGCCAATCAACAATGAATAATTAAGAGATAAAACTCTTGTTGTTACCACGCCCATTTTGTTAAGAACTTATCGAGATAAATTTTTCACATTTGACAAGGATAGAAAGCTGCAAAGTGTGTCTTCGATGTAGACAAATAAATGTTTATACAGCGTCTCACAATGCTAAACAGCCGTAGTAAAAATTGTTTGATACTTCATCAATCGAATCTCTATGACGACCGTGACGACCGAAAAGTAAAGATGTCTCGGCACATGTTTCACTCTTTAGGGTCACAATATTTTGTATCATTTGAGGACAATCATGTAAGTCCTATTATACACTTGATGAATGCTTGATGAGTACATGTAACTTAATGTACATGTTGATTTTTCTTCTAGATTACACTTGTAAAAAGCTTTGCACGTGTAATCTAGAAGAGAATGCACTGGAAATGGGCATTTAAACATTCATCTATCTCTCCGCTAAATCAATTTCGACTTTCCATCTATTTATCCGAAAATTAGATGTTAAGCACCGAACTCGTCAGAGGCAATCGTTTTGATTGACTTGTAATTTATTATCTTAAAAGGTACTAAAGCCTGGTGAAAATAGTCTAGTCAGTAGGTCGGCTGTCGCTGTTAGTAATCAATGGCACACTTACCCAAGCGAGTGACAAAACGTGCAGCTGCGGGGAACCGAATCATTATTGTTAATATTAATAACATACGAAGCGGTCGAACCAGATCAGAACCAGTACAAACTTAACAAACGAGGCAAATTTAGTAACATATTTAAGTATAATGAAACTTGTATACGAAAGTCTTGACCGTGCACCAAATAAAGTTTCATTTTAATTTAATACTGTACCTTTTTATCAAAACCCGATAAACGTCGAGAATCGATGGTTATTAATACGATAATTATTTGTGAGCATATTCCTTTTCAACGACTAATGATTCCACACACATAGGCTAAAAGTAGTCTAATATAAAATATATGAATAAACAAATTGCACCGTTCATCGTAATTATAACAATGTTCGCTGTACTTCTGTACATTTATGTAAAAAGTATACTCGAACGGGATTACCAGACATCACTTACATATTTTAATAAAATTTTCCAAGACAACAGCAATGACTCATGTAGAAAGCAAAAGCAACAACATTCTTTTTAAATTATATTCTCTCGGAAACATATGATACATACTTGATATTTTACAAAATCCTGTCATATTTCGTATATGAACTGTAAAATAAATAAGAGTAATGTCTACAGATGTCTGAAATCATCATAAATTGTAAACATGCTAAAAGTATTGTTAACTTCCTATGACCATGAATGTATAAATGCACTGCCAATTTACATTGCCAATCTATTTATGAATTTATTCGAGTTACGCAAAATATAACAAAAATGAACATTGTAAAAAGTTTCAACCGTTAAAAAATTTGCAATATAAAATATGGAATGTATTTTTCAACTTGGAACTATTAAAAACATATTTTCTTAACTAAATAATCGTATTTTCTACCAAGTATTGACAAACTCATCACTACGAGTAGTTCCCAGAGGAGCCTTACTGTGTCAATAAGCGATGTCCTGAGCTAGACACGAGTCTCGCACGGTAGTTACCTAATATGCAAATCTGCCCGACATCGTGCCTGTCCAGTTAGCGGGCAACACTTTCTCGACGCGGACACTTTATTACCATACAATGGCAATAGGCTTTATTGCCTCCGATTCCAACAGTACACGCACGAACGACCGTCCTCTAAAGACATGTAAAATCATAATCACTACTGGCAACAATAAACTTGGAGTGGTACCAACGCACGAACTGCTTACTGTACTTTATTACCTTGTATTCTATACTTGTCACAATGTAATAGCCCTATTTAACAGCTAAGCAAAACAAAGGAATCCGCATCATACTGAAAACAGCAAAGTTTTGATTTGAAAGCGATCAAAGTCATAACACTATAAACTTTAAATCGATTACTTGGTAATCGGATAACATAACAGCTGTAAAATGGGCGATAACAAATCCTACTCCTACATATATGTTTTTTACAAGAGCGAGTCACCCCACGTATTCATTATCACATCCCACCTGCGGCCGGGGTGCCGGCGACGGAGCCCGACCGTGACTGTAGAAAGTTGGGACTGCACGATCCCCTACTTGTTCAACGTGTCGATTCACGCACTCGTATTAATTAAAGGAAACAGATACGCATCTTAGATATGTATGCACGTTAAGGAGGATAAGTCGGCGTTGCTGCTAGCTGTAGACTCAATTAACGGAGCCCTTATCATTGCTTTGATGAAGATTCAAGCTGCACGTCGTGGCGCCGAATATTCTCAGAAGCACTCGACGCGGCTCGAGTTGAAAGCTATATTTGTGTGCAACCCTGCGCTCGTACCTCTGTTCCGCGACTGTCGTCTCGCTCACGCATGCATGTCAAGGTAGGGTTCAACATTCGAGGATTTAGTACGCGCCGATAATAATACGTCGAAACGGAACATTCGAAGCGGTGTCTTGTGGATCTGTTTTATATAAACGTGAACGATTTCATTGAGTCAGATTCCAATCAAACGTGAGATCCGAACTAAATGATCGAATTTACGATAAATAACAAACGATTTCTATTTGATTTAATATTAAGCTCTTGGTGAACTTTTCATGAAGTCATATTAAGCAAGCTTAAAATTGCCAAAAGCTTCCGCGTATTCGCATCGGGCTGGGCGGCGGCGGCGGCGGCGGCGGCGGCGGCTGGAGATCATTGCCAGATGCCGGCGATAGATCGCGACTCGCGACGGGGTCAACAGCCACTGCCCTTGTTTCGCAAATTAAAATATTTACGTGATCATACAATAACCAACGTCGCCTCGCTCATGACTAGGTTCAAGGGAACGAACAATGTTGACAGGCGGATATATTGTTATTACACAATGAGCCATGTCGTAACATACTTACGATCATCGCGACTGTATTACCGTTCAACAATAGCCGACATACAGTTTGACCCCAAAACATTCAACAAAAAGTTTGCGAGTATTTTATTTTTACCAATACAATAGAAGACATGTTAAGGGGGGGACTACATGGCGTGTCACCATATTAAAATTAACAATGAGCACATACAGCTTATTGCAGGCAAATAATTTTTACTTTCTGTGGTTAACATTGTACATAAAAGTTTATAATATTTATCAAACGTGTAGATAACGTCTTTAATCAAGTGATATAAATCATTTCTTTAGCTCGTTGGTTGCTTTCACTTTCCTGATGTTAAGACTTCAAGGTCAGGTTTACCTACTTGACATTTTTATTTTTATAAAGTATCTCTCAAATCAAGCTGTAACGATTCATTTATTGATATATCATTTAACTTTTCGTTCAATTAAAAGGAAAGATATTCTTTTCTTTTACGACTAATTGATTTAGCTTGAAGTTTTTGGTGGTAGTGTTAGCACATATTCTACTTCAATGAAACTATTACTAAGTAACAAAATCTTTTTATTGAACAGCTTCTCAATCCAATTGTTTTGGTATATACATTTGATGTAACAAAACGATTCAACCAATACACACTTCATGTAACTATTGCTTGTATTCCTTTTATGAAAGTACAATTACTTAACCATTCTTTCACTAACGTTAGTAGGCGTCGTTGAATTCAAATCAGCGATGCAAAGAAATTGAAAGTCGATATAATAACGGTCTACGTATCAAAAAATGCACACGTTCCCTTACCGACGCTGGCTTCGGATGAATGAGCTATTGAGTTAATGGATAAGGCCGAACCTTGATCTAATTGACAGTGACAATTCTAGATCATAGTCGATCTATCACCTATCTCCTTGAGAACATGCAAAGATATATTGCAGATAGTCCAGTTTAAAGTACTCTTTTTATTGCAATGTCCACGATTCATCCATAATTAATTAACACTAATCAGTAAGAAATGTAAACAAACTATAAAAACTATTGCAAAATTCTGCGATCACAAAACAAAAGAATTAAGTAAGATGCCAGCTAAATTAGCTAGAGAAAATGAATGTTTTGTTTTGAAGTTTGGTTTTATTTGTAAACATATCACCAGCTGTTTTTCTGCCTCCATGTCGTATCTGTCGCACGGAGTTCACATCTGCATTATCACTTCCGCGGTTTATATGTATAGTAAAGTTTCCACTTTACAACACATGTTAGAATTTTATTCTACGCACTTCTAAACACTTATAATAATACATCTTTTTTATATTTGTCAGGTGTTTGCGATGTGGTACACGTGGACCGTGTTACTGCTGGTGTCCTGTGCGCTGGTCGCGGCGGAGGGCCAGGCGGAGGCCGCAGCGGGGGCGCAGACCGAGGCCCCGGTGACGGCAACGCCAGGGCCCACCGCGACGCCCCGCGCGCCATCCCGCTCGCCACCCCGCACGCTCGATCGACAAGCCGCCGAGCTCGCCTGGCGATCCTGGCTGCAAAGCCCCGAGAGCGGCAACCCCAACGCCCCCGCGAGACGAATCACAACTAAATCCTTGTTCATCACTCCCCTCGTCTGCCCCAAAGGACAGCGACTCGATCGGAACGGCTGTGTTCAGGTAAATGCTATTTCCATTACAACGTGTATCTACGATATAGGTACTTAATTTTCAGCTATTAATGAAGTATATGATAAGTCATTTAAATGTGTCTTATTCATTTTCTAATAAATGTTGAAAATGCAAATAGAAAAAGAGTTTAAAATAAATGGTGGCTGTCAACTACTGACCAGCCATTCCACTTAGTCTATAATTATCGAAATCAAGTCGTAAAGGTACGAGTGGATTGGCGTAATTATGTCAACTAAGATCGTTAATTTATAGTTTCTTACGATGGATGATGGGCCCTACATTTAATGACGTTAGCATTTATTCTAAAGCAGTAAAAGCCACGGCCTTCACAGCTTCCCATGACTTATAAACTTCTATTTTAGGCTGATGTATTAAATGTTATTCAATCTTCTTTACAGGTAGTGACCGTCGACAAAAATGAACACGAGCGCATCTTACTTGAACATCTAAATGCATTGTTCACATCGGCGCCTGGTGGCAGCGATGTGCAATACGACTACGGTGATGAAGAACCGGGCCCTCTGCAGCTCTCTATACCCATCGGTTATGATGCGCAAGCAGCTCCTCTGCAATCTCAAGATCAAGGCGACACGGTAAATGCTTTAAAATACTAACGTACGACCAGAAAAGTTTGCATTTTTCTCGTAACAAACAATCAATTTTGTTTTATCCAACCATTCGTCGACTTATTACACAAGTCCATAACTTAAAAAAACATTATATATTAACACATGTGCAATATATGTTTTCAGGGGCAGGACCTCAACTACGTGAAAATCGACAAAAAAGGCGATGATACACAAACAAACGATGCCAGCATAGAGGCTGAATTAGAACTGCTGAAACTCCAACAAGGTCACAACAATACAACTGGTACTAAAGGCAGCCACGTTGTAAGCCAAAACGCACTCACCAATTTCTTAGCCTACCACGAAAAACCAAAGCGTGACAGTCCTATGCTCAATTCTAGTGAAATAGAAACTTTGAATTCCACGGACGTCGGACAGAAGGAAGAAGTTTTTGGACACGTAGCTGTTGATCCCGTATTATACGATACTTCTTATCAAAACCAACAATTGCCAACAGAACACGAAATTGAATATTCTAGTGAAACATCATCGACTGACAGCCCATTAAATGCGTCCAACGATACAACTATCGAAATCAGCTCTACAGTCTCTAATAATGCAACGAAACAAACAGACTCGCCAGAATTGAAGAAGGAAAATGATAATTCTAAATTAAATCCAGAACATGATTACTCTGACATTGGCGAAGCGATAAAGATAATAAGCCGATTCGCTGAAGTTACTACTGACGACAATTTCGCTAAAGACAAAAGTAATTCCTCCAAAGAAGAAAGTAGCAGCATTTTGGGTACTCGTACGAAACTTCAATACCGACGTAACAAACCAAAACCGGCAGAACAGGCGGAGGATACAGCGGTCAAGACCCTAGACCAGATATCGGATGACGAAAAACATCAACGAAACCATCCAACTAAAAATCTATACTTTAGATATTCTTGGCCAAACCATTTACGTTCACCACAGTCTGACTATCCTTTCAAAAATGTACAAGACTACTGGCCGGGACAGCGCCACGTTGGAGGGGTTTATGCAATGCACGAGAATCCACGGCGACATCACCACACTTATCCCCATAATTATTTCCGGCCACGCACGTATCCTTACACAGACTACTCTCAGCTGTACCCGAGGCTGCGTGAAAACTACTCCGGACTTCATCGATACCCTCACAGAGTGGCGCGTCACGAAGCTAGTCCGATGCGACCCCACACCAATGATCAAGACCTTTACACCTTACTCGGTCTCAGACATTGGTTCAGCGGCGAAGGCACTTCGAAGAGATAGATCGCTTTCTCAAAATCGTAGATAAAATTGACGTTACCCGACGACATATAATGGAAGCTATGGGAAAATGTTTAACTCAAATATTAACTCTCAAATAAACAATTGCATTTAAAATTAATATTTGTTAACAATTGTCAACTTAGAAACTTCGTGTCGTCTTCTTCGTCCATAGCTTTCAATATATTAGCTTATTTATTTCAAAGCCAAATATTACAGTCATAGTTAATTATTTTCTTAGCTGTATAAGTTCTTGTAAATACTCTTCATATTAAGCGTTTAATTGCAACTAAAAATGTAATTGTTCTAATAGTATTATCGTTGTTTTGTATTATGTAAATTGTTGTATCAATAATTATTTAATTTATGTCTATTTTAACGATGTATATTTTTCTCGCTTTTTATATTTGTTGTTGTGAATTAGTCGAATGTACCTAATGCAAAATTGTGTTGTATTTAGTTGTCGTACAAATGTAACCGGCGCCGGCTTGCCACAGATAATAGTCGAAATGATTATTATAAAGTAGGTACTTACTTGTAGATAGAGCTGTGGACGCATACTTTTTTTACTTTTTCAATGTAGATATAGATAGGTTTGTATTCTATTATTTGAATTTTCAATACAATCAAAATGAATTTAAAACCATTCAACCCACCTACCTGCCTAGTATGAAAACTTTCTCAATGCAAGATATTTTACTTTAATTTTTATAAAAAAATTTCTTGATTAAACAATTTTGCTTTAGATAAAAATCTTGCCAAATCTTATTATCAATGCACATAAACTTAATTATTACATATGTCTATGCAAAATAATGTCTTGTAATGCATACTATGAATATTTAAAAATTCTTTGTAATGTTATTAAAATTAAATTCTTATTGAAACAAAAATAACTGAATTACCCATATAATGATCCCACCAAAGTTTAGTTTAAGTCTTTAGTATCTTATACAATAAAATTATTTAATACTAATATGTAAGATGTATATCTAAGTGGATAAATATTTTCAGAGCAATTCTTAAAATATAGTATTCAAATACATACTAAAATAAATTACTTAAATTTTGCAGAGATTAAAGTAATATTTTAAAATAATATAATGCAATCTAATCAAGACAATTTAAATATTTTTAAACCAGTGCATCACATGTATTCTTAGCTTAAAAGATAAAATATTTTACTATCTCAATATGTTACTATTTTTGGATATGTCAGTTTCATAAAATAATTTGTACATCTACTGATTCCTGAATAACATTTTTGAGCAACTAAACTATAACTACTATTGCAATTTTTAACTATTCTGTACAAATAGAATAAGTATTAACCATATCAATGTTTGAAACATGATCTTAACTAAAAAATGTATTTTAAAAAACTTTTTCTGCATACTGATGAATACATAATCAAAAATATCAATGCCAGTATTTTATTGTAAATATAAATGTTATATTAAAACGATTTAAATGAAATCATATAATGTATTTTTATTTTACTCGCGAATAAAACACATTTATGCGTTTAGGATATTTTATTGGAAAAAAAAAACATTTTCTTACTAAGAGTATGAACTATTAGAGCTACATATGATAAACAACATTGTTCACATATATGAGATTCTCTGATCTTGCATATACATCAAGGCTCAAGCTTAAAATAACCCAAACATACAACACATACAAACATAATGTAAACAATTGTGATATATAAAATTTTATGTCAATAAAAATAATTAAAACATCAAGTAATAATCAAGACCATGATATAATTTACAATCTGATTTTTTTTGCATAACACATTTTAATAGCCAGCTATACAATATAAAAAAATAAAAGAAATTAAATTATTTTCTAATATTTAGTGTCAACATTTTACAAAACTAAGTATTAACCTTACGAGTAAATATTTTGTACAAAATATCACAATGAAAATACTTAAGATATCTTGGTGACACAAAAATTTCACTAAATAGCCTTATGCTTAAAAATTTACTCTTTAGTGTGGCATTGCATTGTTGCACAATAACATATAAAATTCTACATATGTATATAAATTTTCTACCTGAAGTATATGCAAGAACAGCTTGGATTTTATTGTAAAGAAGAGTATCGGAAATATTTACTGGGCTTTTTTGTTCAGAGTATAATCTCTATTTAAACACCCAGCCTCTTGTTACAAACTTAACATTGATACTTTGTCTTTTTGAATATATCATGAAATTACAACTTAATAATATGTAAGTACTATCGGAAACAAATATCCATCCAAATTTGAAAGTTTCCATTTTGTGATCTCATCTGAACTCATAAATTTGGATGCTGTGTTCCGGGACATGACTTAAAGTCAAAGATTGATACCTGAAAATTATTAAATACTCAATATGGCAACATAAAATAAATTTATAAACATAAAAGAAACTTATAACAGTTGTGAAAAGACTCTTACCGCATACCTATTAACTATGACTTATAACTATAAAAACATTACAATTAACATTAGCTTACCATTCAGAACTTCTATGATAATAGTAACCCTCTATTGTGGCAGCAGACTTATGGAAGCATATATAATAGAAACCAGCAAATGAAGCACCATTAATATCTTTGATTGTATGGTCAGGCACAAGAAAATGTTCTTTCCATCTCATAAATACATAATCAGCTTTTTCAAGTGTGTCATAGTCAAATGAATCTGAATTAAATGTCTTCAAATATGGTACAAAAAGGTCAAATTTACTCTGCAATTTAAACATGAAATTTATCAACACAACATTTTATAGGATAATTAATACAGTTAAAGTACATAAGACCAGCTACATCTATACATATTGTAGAATAAATGATAATAATATGACAAGTGTTCTAATTAGAACTTCCTACAATATCCATTTCAAACAATGACTATGGTACAAAGTTTATATTTACATTAAGCTTACCCAATGTTTTCTATCAACATCCTCATCAGCGTCCCATTTTCTTGTGAGGAAGGGATATTTAGCCGATATAATTTCGCCATCAAAAAACGTGGTTAGTGTGGGAAATTCTTCTGTTAGCCCCTTAATCTTAAGATAGCCACAAAGATATGAATTTTCCTCATCAACATGCTGAAATAACAAAGAGTTACATAATTTAAGTCATCAAAACTATTATCATCCTAACCACACATTCGAATGTTTATCTTGTTATTTGTTTACAATAACATACGTATTTCACCAGTTACTAACCTAAAATTTAGTTATATATATTACATCAGATAATAAAAAAACAATCGCAAGATACAAAGAAGTGTATTTTCTGTATTTGCGTATTTTGTTTTAAAATACTAACCTGTAAAACTACTTCGACTTCGTAAGAGTTTCCTTTGGATGCTTGATGACCGTGAAATTTTGATCCGTTATATAGTAATGACTTTGTTACACCGGGTTGTTTTGAGTTTGCCGGGGGAGGTGGAGTTATATCAACTTTAACTGGCATTATTTTCCATTAAAACGGTGACCTAACTTACACAAAATAAACTGTATGTAATGATGACAGATAATTTGACAATCGCTTTCATAAATATCTTTCTCCATTTTTCTTTGACATGTTTAATTTTCATTAAATTCTACATGAAGACTTATCTGTATCAATATTGAAAATATCTCAAAAATATCATTTTAATTCATTTACCAATATTCACTTCACTGAAAAATATTTTTAACTTTTTAACAGCATATCCAAACACAAAGAATAACACATAAAAACTCAAAAACCATTAATAGCTTTTAAGATTGGTCAGATTTTAATTAAACATTTTAAAATAAAACTAAATAAAATAGCAACAAGCGTAAAACTTAGGAAAATAATAAAAATTCAGTGGAATCAGGTGCAATAATTTTATCTGGTATACGTCATCTACAAATCTATGGTATTAATATAATGGTAGGGTTTCATCGTTTCGTTGGTTTCGTTGACCGAACATCTTGTTTATAAATTGTTTTGTTTTGTAGTTTAATTTAACAAATGTTTTTATAATCGTTGCTGTAACATCATGATTTCTTATATAGTTGTGCAAAGCATAAGTATTACTAAGCGCCATATTTCTGTGTACCTTTTGTGATCAAAAAGCAATATTCGTGATATTTTCTCACATAATTATGGTTAACTGACGTTACTCTGTGCATCCTCAATTATGGCAGAGCCAGGTTATTATCACGGCGATTATATTCGACACCCTGTCCTTTATGAACTTGGTATCAAATATGGAATTAAGACGGAATGTATTCCAGAAATAGCATTGCCGTCTAAGT
>DVQG01001395.1:0-10892 GCA_018231605.1 Papilio ambrax
CCGCCACCGCCACCGCCACCGCCACCGCCACCATCCACAACAAGACGTCCGCCCACTTACTCCACTTCTAGAACAACTGGTTACGATTATCCCACACCGAGTGTCGTTTTTACTTTACCTACAAGACCTCCCACGCAACCGTCACCTCCACCATCACCGTCGCCATCGCCAACCACCCGGCCACCACCTCCACCATCGCCTACAACGAGGCCAACACCACCGTCACCTCGGCCCACGTCTCCCACACCAGGATACACATATCCCAGTCCTACTCCATCGCGAGTTCCCTCCACAACAAGACCTCCAGTTTACATCACTCCGCCTACCACTAGAAGACCCATATACATTCCACCTTCGACCACTAGAGTGCCCTATACGACTCGACCGCCTTTTGTACCTGACCAAGGTTACTATTATGATAGACCTAAGGTGCCCTTCGTTTTCTAAGTTATGATAAGTGACTTCTTTCTTAGATGCCATACTTAACGTGATACCAAATTTAGTTCTTTCTCTCAAGTATTGAATGGGGTTTTTATCAATAAAGACTAAATTTCTTCCGGGCTGATTTAAAATTGTGGTATCCGCTTTGTAAATATTTAAATTCATAGTTTATACTTGAAGTAATTTTAAACTAATAGATTGAACGGCCCTTTAGAGCGGACGCACACCTTTGACTAAACTACCGCACAACTGTGGTACGATTGTCGATTGTCGATTATTTTACAACCGATTCATCTGATAAGTTGCAACTAAAAATCGAATAGTGTGCGAACCTCTGTATAAGCTCATAGGAATCAAAGCAAGATTAAACAGTTGTGCGATAGTTTAGTTTCAGGTGTACAGATGCTCTAAACTACCAGATTCATATTAATATACGCTTGTATATTACAATAATGAATAGAAATACTCAATGAAGACGAGTGATCAACACTGCCTTATTTACTAATTTTAATTTTAAGATTGTAAAGTTATATTTTAAATAAAAAAAAATAATAAAACAGGTGTTAATTTTTTTAAACTCCCCTACAAATATCTCTAGCATTAAATGAAGTATTTTTGTAGACTAAGATTCCATGGTCTTCTTAAGTACATTTTAACAAGGCTGTAACTTGAACAGAAAGCTCTAATAGAGTTTGGAACGATGTAAAAACATGAAATTTAGGTAACAGTTGAACCTAACAAAGAATGTTAAAGATATTCCGTAGTTATTAAGCGACTTTGAAAAAAAACGTACACTAAATTTCTATGTACGTTATTTTATTTTTATTACGACGAAACTCCGTTTCTGTTCGTCGGATTTTCATAACTCATTAGTTAAAGAGAGATTCTTATCATGTGGTACCATTTAGTTATAAAAACCATAGTTTTCGAGTTATTCTCAACTAGCTGTTGCATTGCGGCTTCATCCTCATGAAATGTCAAAATTCAAATGCACAATGACATTTGCTTCCTTGATGTTGGCAGCAACTTAAAAAGTTAAAAGAAACCACTCTTTCCCACATTAGGATTTTTATCCAAAATATTAACCCCTTATGTTTAATGGCGTGAAAATATATAGTTACGTAAGAACATTATTAAAAAAATATTGTAATACTTTCAGACACTGCCGAAACTTTATATGGTTGATTGTCACGCGAAAATGCAATTTATTGAGCATTTTTAGACATTTTGATTAAAAGCAATTAGCCTGATCTATATTAAGAACTAAGCTATAATTTTTTAACTTGCACAAAATTCCTGATACTAGAATAACGCTTTTTAAGAATGAAATATTGTAGAAATAGAACAAAGAATACCTTAGTTTAACCAAAATGTAAAGTTTTTTTTGTGACTGAATGGCCACTGTTTGCCTTGAAGAGGCGTTTACAGATTCACCGGACTGGACGCCTAAACCAAAATATAAAGAATCTACCGTAATGATTTTATCCCTTGCACATTTTGCCGACCATTATTAGCATTATTAGGGCCCATGGTAAAATTATTTCTTCACTAATGTTTAGGACGGCACCTAAGTTCATAATTTTACTTACATCTAAAGAAATCCTGAATTTAAGTGACCTATCAATTCACTTTAAACGTTGTGAGGTGGAAATGTACAGAAGTGTACTTAAAAACTGTTGTTATATGAACCATGTTTTCATTAAATAATTGGAATGTTGTATAATTATTAATTCGCAATTCAAATTCAAACTGTCAGGCGTATTAAACAAAGCTATCTGATTTACATTTAAAGCTTTTCAGATTAAAGATATAGCTATTTTGTACGCTATTACCATAGCCAACAATGAGGTATAATTTGTGGAGAACATTACGAATCGCTTACCATCTTCTCTGGCGTTACTTGACTTTATTATTAACTTTCTCTCGATTTAAGTACTAAGAAACACTACTTTATGAGATTAAAGCGAAAAAATATAGTATTTATCGAGCAATTCTAGAAAATTAAATGTAAGTAAATCTTAGTAAAAAAAAAATTGTTAATTTCTAAAATTTTGTTCAGATTTCTTTTGAATGACTACACTTTTTGTTGCAATTAGGATTCAAATTGAAGTATATTGTTTATGTAACGGTGTAAGTAAAATTTAAATATTAAATTAGGTATTATAGACTATACATTTTTAATTATTTGAATATTTATAGTGTACACAGGCACATAGACATTTTGTTTGAATTAATAAATACGTTTCTCCCGTGCGCGATGTTCGTGCACGCTCTGATGACTTTAGTGTTGTACACACTATCGATATCAAGTTCTACAGACATCAATAATAATAATAATTCTAAACTCCTAAATTTTTATGTAAAGTAAAGCCAGAATGAGCTGCATATAAGAAGGTATATTTTAAGAGGAGTATGTTTCGTTATTATTTCGATTATTGAAACTTTAAGAAAAAATGTATGAAATAATTTGGATATGGTATCAAGCCAATATAATATTAAAGTGAAAAATCTGTAATCACATAACTTGTAAAAATAGTTTAAGTGATGGTTTTCGCCTTAAATGATTTTCTATTTTTTCTATTAACTCATCGATATCGATATAATTGTTCCAAAAATTAATTCCTCCCTATGGTTAACGTAGAAACAATCTCGTAGAATAACATTATGATTGGCGCATAAGAATCCGTCGCATTTTTGAGTACGGACGCACACAGTGGTCGTGTTTGTAAATCGCACAAACAAACAAACAAAGGGTGGGACATTCTTTCTCGATCTAGTAATGTGATTAGCAAAATGACAAGTGACCAGTCGGTAACTAGCAGCAGCTCTCAGGCCAGACATTTTGGTCTGTACAGGACTATAGACGCAAGGACCGAGGAGTTTTTAAGGCTCTCCAGGAAACGACAGATTCGGCAAGGCTGCGCCTGCGCAGCGGTTTCCACTGCGATCACCGTTACAATTATTGTTGTAAGTATTCAATGTTTAGGAGAAAGTTTTATGTGTTGTTCTTGTGCTAACTTACTCGTTTAATTTTTAGATTTTTGTCTGTAATTTTCATTTTTATTTTTAATGCGAGATACTGAGTAACTGCACATTATTGTTAATTAAAATAGATATTACTCTAAGAAGATCGTAATCTCATGGAAAAAAAATAAATTAAAATTAATAGTAATTTTAATTAATTTTTTAATTAATAGTGCAAACAAGAATAAAATAAACATGTAAAATGAATTGCAACAAAATTGAGATGAAAGCAAAACTTTATTTTATTGTTTGACATCTCTATGGCACTTTTAGTTTCTTGATTTTCTTTTTATTCCACACTTTTTTTTAAAAATAGACTAGAAAGTAAAGCATAATAATTTAAAATAAAAAGGGGTTATGTTATTATAAAAGTCGATCTATTATAAAATAGGGAAGTGCAATTAATTGTCGATTATGTTTGTCGACAATTTTCCACGCTAACGGAATAAAAACATGTAATATGGGAGCAATTAGTGTGTTTACTCAGTAAAGAACATTGACATGAACAATATGTTTGATTTACTATTACACGCCTAAATGAATATAAAACATTATCTCTAATAAAATGTAAAATTCAATTTTGTATTTACACTTTTTTCGGCGGAGGTAAAACTGAGCTACAGATTAGACGAAATTTGACGCTATAATACAGAATTGCAAAAAATACTAATGGTGCAACGACGTTTAAGCGTTACAGAGAAAGCATCTTTCATTCTGGTAGTTTTCTTTGATAATAGTATACATGGCAAAGTTATCTCGATTTGCTTTTTTTACAACAAAAATTAACAGCACCTTAAAAATCGACTATTAATTTTGATAAAACATAATGTTTATAACTTAAACAAGACCTCATCATGTTTCTAAGTTTTAGTTAAACCGTGTATGTGACTAACTTGATGTGTTTTTTTCTAAGGTAAGTACTGCTTGTTGGTATTGTTTTAATACTTTCTTCCATGAGTTAAAATTGTAATTTACATTCTTTTAACTCCGAACTTTATATTTGAGTAATTGATTTGCACGAAGGTCGAAGGTCGGTCGTTTCTCCAAACTCAAAACTCTATTCTCATTATAATTTCTTATTTTACTATACTTACATGTCGTAAATCACCAATTTCAAATCTCTTTACCTATCGTGAGTTAACAATAAATTGTATCTATTTCTTTCATTTCAGAGCATTCTTCTTGTCTTTGAACTGAACTTCAACCAGCATGAAGAGCATAAACGTTCACAGAACTGGCGAGACTTAATAAATAATTCCGCAGATGACAACATTTATAACAATGTCAACTATAACATAGACAAAATGACTTTAAAAATGTTGCCAATTTTAATAAAAGCTATAAACAAGAATAAACTCATCGACAAATTTCTTGATGTTTACACAACTCCTCGTTCAGGGTATGAAAAGGGGTACACAACTGAATACCCTTATAAGAAGAACGTGTTTTCCGGTCGAAGTAACTGGATTAGATTTCCAACATCCAGACTCCTTGCTATCGAATATAAAACTTCACCAATAGTTTATTTTAAAACACCTAAAAATGATTATTTCACAAAGATAAGGAAAATTAGAGACTACCAACGTATTATGAATTATGTAGATAAAATGATAAGTGATCGTGTAACATTTGGTTCAACTCAAGCTATGACTAAGTACGATGATTACGCACAAGATGAGACACAAACACAGAAAACAGTTACAACTCCCATATCAAAAAACAACAAAGGTGAATCTCATACATATAGTAGTTTAACCAAAAAAGAAATAACAAAAGAAGGAAAATCTATCAATTGCAAATGTCCGAAAAAAATCAGTGAAATTCTGAAAAATTTAATATCAAACATAAAACTATTGATGCCATCTTATGAATCAACAGAACAACAACAACAAACAGAATCTGCAATTTTAGCAAACGAGCTCGAAAAATCACCATGCGACAAAGGTGATACCGAATTGCCTTCAACTACCCAACCCATTAGCACATTTAATATCGATCAGACTGAACAGCAAACTACTCAGAAAACAACTCCTTCGACGGCTAGTGTAACTGATGTAAAAGTTGATTATCCAGAACAATATGTACCAACAAAACTAAACGACTTAAAAAGAGATCAGACGTTAAAGACCATCGTGAGTTTACTTCAACCAAAATTCATGGGACAACAAACCTACGATTTCAAAGGCCATACAAAACATACAACAACACCACCCATGTACATCGAAAGGACTGAAATTAATGAAGAGAAAACAACATTACCAACGTTAAAGCAAAGTTTTAATAAACATGATCCCTTACATTTGATGACGACAGCACCGGACTACAACTTTTTAAATAAAGTCAACTATAACAAAAGAATACCAACCGATCTGGTTTACAATGATAGTACTGAAGATAAAGATATTTTTACTACTGATTCAGCGGATAATTACTTGAATCTTGACGTCCACAGCTTAGAATTAGTGAAAAGGAAGTTAATCTCATCATGCAAGAAAACTAAAGAAATCGTTTTTCAACAACCCTATAGGAGTGCTAAAAGTAGTGCGTTGAAAAGTACGCATGATAGAAAATGGTATAACTTTCAAAATAATACCTCTGTAGATATAACAAAAATATTGTACCCGATTGCTTCAGTACATTACCTGTATCACTCTCAAAATACGACCGTTGAAATAACTACAGCAAAAACTATTACTACTGCTGAAGCAACGACATCAACTACAGAAAAACGAGAAGCTCTTACAAAAACAATGCCAACTATTCCTTCTACTATATCCACTACCACTATTCCAACAACTATCCAATCGACTAAATCAACAATAGTTACTAAATTATTACCAACAAAGAACAAGTTAGAACCTAGATCTGAGAAAAAAGTTTTGGAACAAAAATTTAAAGAAGAGAATTTTCGATCGGAAGAATTAAACTTAGACGATGATTTTGAAAAGATAATTATTGAGGACAACTATCAAGAAAACGATTACAAAGATAGACATATGGAAGATCTCCTTAGCCATAAGGATAATAACATGGAAAATGAAATGTCCGAAATTAATGATAATAAGGGGAACATTGTGCCAAAGTCCGTGGACAATAAAGACAAAGACGATTTCTTCTTTACATCTATGGCGTTATACAATAAACCCCGTTCATATCTAGATATTCAAAAAAGTAACAATAAACAAGATGACAATTACAATTTGGATTTAAATAATTTATTTGAATAGCAAGACTTAAGCTCTGTCAGATATTTATTGCAAACTTTGTTATTATAATAAACATTAAATATTAGAAGTTTTTTTTTATTGCAAATCAACGAATTCAACTTCATCTATGAAAAGTAATATTTCCTGAATACAACTATCTTTAATCTTGTTTCAGGCAGTTCTACTGATCTACGAGTATGCGATTGTTGTAGAAACGAATTTAGTACAAAACAGGAAAAGCCTAAACAAATCGGACAGAGAAAAGTCTATGAAAAGTCTTAGACCTATAGCTGATAGGTTAGATAGAAGCTATTTTGGATTCGATCAAGATTATTATGAAAGAATGCCACTCCTTGTAAATGCATTGGCTGAAAATATTTACACACAACCTTTTCCAGAAACTGTTAATGTGCATACATTCAAAAAACACGACATAGCTTTCAGAGCAAATTTACCTTTTAATACTTACAAAATGATTCGAAGAACCAGTCCAAGACCATTTAATTATGAGCAAATTTCTACACCCTATCCTTTTGGCAAAACGTATGGATCAAAAACCTGGGTTGATAGTTATCGTAATGCTCAAAGGTTGAAAAATCTCCAACATATCATGATGTATCTTGGGAAAACAATCAACGCGAAACTCGGTGAAGTGCATACTATTCCAACCCAAACGCACATTGCATTTACTGGAATGTACATCGAACCTGCTACCACTAAATACACCACGGATAGTGTTATGCAAAAGGTATATCCAACACATTCTCGGCATCGAGTGGACCCCTTATTCACATTTAAACCTGACAACCCAGGCGATGTAAATCTTTTAGCAGAAGACATTACAGTTTTTAATGATAACGAAGAAAAAAAAGGAACTTACCCATATTCACGTATCGATAAAAATTGTAGCCATAATTCTCAAGAACAAAATAAGGAAACTGAAAAGTCAAATTCTATCGAAGATACTAAAAGACACAGTTTCAGAAATCAAGACTTATTTCCTCAGTCTCATTACTCGAGCACACCTAAAATGCTGGAAAAAATATATATCACAACTTCACGTCCTATAATACACTTTAAATTAAGATCTGCAAGGCCAGTTACACGTACATATTTCAGGTACACAAGACCAAGACCACCTCCCAAAGAAGTAAACACCATAGACTCTATTAATAAGCGTAAACCTGATTTGAATAGCAGTACTAATATGATACTTAATGTAAATGTTTTTCCCACCGAAACTGCGGCAAGAGATGAAGACATTAAGGAGAAAGAAATTAAAGTGTCAACCACAATAAAGCCGATTAAACAAATACCAATAATTGTAGCGAAGCATGTTGAAGATTACCATTCAGGGAGTTCAGGCATTATTCCAATGACGGGGACGCAAACGATTCAGCCAGAATTGACAACTATAACACCAATTATTGATACTACAGAAACGTATTCTGAAACTGTTTGGTCAACCAATCCACCTGATGTAATCAAATTTAGTCGAGAGGATGCAAAAGTACCAGATCAGTACACTACAATGTCAAATTATGATACAACAATAACAACGGAAGCTACAAGAACATACAACAACGTTGACTACGACCAAAATCAAAATACCGAAGCAAAAACACTTATTATAAAATTAGTAAATAATTTAGAATCAACTACTAGCCAAAGCAACAATTATGATGACTCAGATGTTAAAGAAATTACAACAAATACTTATGTACCGCAAATTAACGGTCATTATAGGAATATGGAGCAAAATGTTAGAAAACTCTTCGAACTTTTGAAAGAAAATTCAGAAAAATATAGAAGGCACAGACTAAAACCTATAACTACTGTTCGTTCTCCGACTTACGTACCAGTGTATTTCGAAATTAAAAGAAACCGCACCAGGCAGTTTAACGGAAATAATAAATAACATTTAAAAATGTGTTTACAAATTATCAAGATTTCGTTCTCCCACCGATTTATTTCTCTTATTTACTTATATAATCGGCTTAGTGATTTTAAATCCCTGAATCATATTATTTCAGGAGTTGTTTATTAGTTCATAGCAGAATTTCACAGAAGACAGAAGATGCGTTTAATTTTCTGCATTTTGTTCTGAGTGAAGTTGCAGTTGCTTTTAATACTATGCTTGTATTGCTGTTTTTATTTCTTATCAGTATCATGTACCTTTTTTTTTCATAAACAATTACTTACTTTTCTCTAGTACTTTTTAAGTTTTGACGGGGGTTGTCTAATTATGAGTTTTGATTTCTAGTCTGTTCAGAAACGTTGTCATCAGTTTTATTCCTCTTGATAATAATGGAAATATGACAAATTTAGTTCGATTATCGTATTTGTAATAATCTCGAACGATTTTAAAATCGAATCATCGAAATAGGTTTTTATAGAAACCCAATTTGTTATAAAACTTAAAAATAATAAACTGGTAAATTAATATTGCTGTTTTAATATTTCTTATTGTCTGAACAAAATCAACTATTAAAAACTTTCTGCAAACTGATAATACAATTTCAGCGCCTATTCAATACTAATAGCAATAACTCAGTATTAATTATTTAGCGCACGAATTTTAACCGCACATATTTTTATAAATCATAGTACATTTATTTCAAAGTGTCTGTATTGATTTTTTTGTTGAAGTTTTTAATAAGTAATAGATCATTATCTGTATCTATTAGCAATCCATTTCTATTCTTGAGGTAAACTTAAATTAAGAGACTTTTTTATCAACAAAACAAAACTCCCATTAATATAGAGGGAGGACCAAAGACAATCTTTTACCATCTTCAGTTAATTAAGCACATTAAAATCAAAAACATAGACATATGATGTAAAAGTGCGTTAGTAAGCTTGGGATTGAAACCGATACCTTAGCACAGTATGCTAGACATTCTAGTTCGCCTTGACATTTTTATTCAGTTCTTTGTTATTTAATATCAATACATTTTAATATTAAAAATAAATACCAAACCGAGCACAATAACAAGAAACGATTCAGCTATTTCACTGAAGAACTTACGTTTGGACTTGTTTTGATATACAGTAAGTATTAAGATATACAATTAAACATAATTAACATTAATAACAATTAGAAATCATCTCAAAATAAATAAATAGTATTAACACAAGTAAGTAGTAATATCTACCGGTCATGCAAGTATAGTAATATATGATATGTTAAACTGGTGGTATCAAATGTGTTAAAGGAAGAAAAAAGTCTGATATCTTTGAAATGAAATGTTATTGTATATATTGTAGTAATGAATTAAAATTAGCGTTTTTAGTTACATCAAAAGTGTACATTTATGATACTTGTAAAAGTAAAAAAAAACACACAATGTTGTTAAACTATTTGTCATATAAAAATTAATATTCTATGTTCCCGTGACCTTAATGCAGCTACTCTGTACGCCCTTTAAAACCGCGACCTAACATATGCGTCCCTTTCTCTCACCAGTGACCTCTATATCAACATCTCGTCTCACGCATCTCAAGAAATACCCCGTTACTTTTACCAATGCAAAAAGGCGCTATCTGCGAAGCTTTAAAGATGTAACTGTTTCTATAATGCTATCACTTTCACACTTTTCGTTCGCACATAAGATTGATGAGCGAGAAAAATGCAATACAAATCCAGTCTCTAAGACCGGTGGTGCAAGTTTTTGACAGTACGATTTAAACTTTGCGGAGTGAGTTTGTGGTAAAAAACATGTTTGTGAAAATTAAATAAATAAAAATTCGCTACATGTACTTCTTGATAAATATGTGTACTTTGTGAATATAGTTTGTGTGTGAAATAATAAGTGAAAGGGTTAACGTTTTTGGTAATAAGGTACGTATTTTAGAATAACTGTAAATAACGGTTAGGCAAAGGTATATTTACATGCGGAACTTTCTTTGCATAACAGCTTTGTTAGTCATCAAGGCCAAATTAATCCGTCCTATTTAAAACCTCAACAAGATACTATTTTGTTAAAAAAAATTAGATAATTTTGTTTCGATATATTAAATGTAAAATGTACAACTTCAGATTATTGATCAAATCCGAAATAAATGTTCTCATAATCATACTTACATATACTTAAAATGAGATCAAATCTAGATGTCGAATGTTACCCTAAAACTATACCTACATCCATAGTCACTGTTCATTGTTATTATTTTACATTTATGTTTAAGAAAAATCTTAAATTATTAAAAGACCTTGGACCT
>DVQG01001396.1:0-10887 GCA_018231605.1 Papilio ambrax
GATAATTCTACCACAGAGTCTTTATAAATTATTCAATCGATTTTTTTTTCGCAAATATGTAAATTCTAGATCTAAAGTAAACCTCGCAATATGTTATTTGTAAATAAAAGTACTTTAAATGTACATATTAAATAAAAACAAGTATAACTTTAACAGTAACAAGTTTCTAATTAATTTTGGTCTGTGAGGTTTTGAAAATAATTACATAAGTTTGCGCAATTAAAATTTAAAATGGAACAGTTTTAAGGACCTCGTTGGTTGAACTTATTCAATCCAATTACGGTTCAAAAGCTGTCTGTTTGACGTTTTATAACGATCATTTTTGTTATACCTTATAACGTGTTATTCAATTTTTATAGCTTTTGTTGTTATAACTTTAAACTTTTTATTTTTTGTTATTTACTAATCATAATTATGTATCTTTTTAAAAACGTGTTTTGTTGATTTGTGTGTATATCTCAGGAATAAATTGCTTCGACTGATGCTATTTTTTCCCTTAATATTATGTTTGAATTAAAACACGAACGATTTTTAATTCTCGAACTGGGCGCTTCGAATTTGAGCATTTTCGAAAGTGAACTAGCTTAAAGTGCGAAGTTATTCTTCAGAGTCCTTCAGTTTGTAATATTTTCAGTTTTAATTGGGAAAAGTTACGTAATTATTCACAAAACTTTAAACCTACGTAGGACTAAATAAACTAAAAGGACCTAAGCTATAAATTTTCCGTTCGTTTATGTTTATATAATACGCAAATGTGTGGATTAGGGACGTAATTTAATTTAGATATTTATTTTTAGGCCGATTCTGCAAAATAATGTTTTAAATTTCCCTTTTTTGAGTACACTTTTCTACTTTTAAATTAAGTCATTTCTGTACCTTAAACACTATTAATATCTCCCATTAGTATTGTCTTCTTTGGTCTTGTGCTGATGCGCTGTGTACAACAACAGGCTTATCCCTTGTCACATTTGTGACATACTAAGAGAGGGTTTTAACTTGTCACTCCCTGATTATTGTCTAAATAAAGTTGTTTTGTTAAACAAATAAGATCGGCATACACGTTTCCGCGTCGTCCGTAATTAGATCTTCGAGGTCGAGTTTTCGACAGTTAACTAAGTTAGTAAACCTGCCTTCAGTTTCGATGTGTTTAATGAAAATAGACTTAGATTTTGTGATTTATAATGGTTGTAATAAAAGACAGGTTAACAGGAAACTAGTTTGTGAGAAAAATAAAATTCTATATGATGTTTGAAATATCTTTATAAATTATGTTATTTAATATTAATCAGAATACTTGAATACTTTGTTATTATGATTTTTATTAATTCTTATAAGTATAAACTGTGCAAATTACTGCAAGGTAAAATAGAACATTTAGTAAAAATAAAAAACTATGAAATATTCATTTGAACATTTAAAAGTTTCACGAAATCTCTTTCCGAAGTTTGTACATCGCAGTCGGTAACTTTATCTTCACTCTTGAGTGTGTTTTACTCTTCAAACTATAAAGCTGAAGCTAAAATTAAAATTCGAAACAGTTAAATAATGTAGCATTTTAAATTAGTCACTGAATTAAATAAAGACGTGATTCAGTACAAATTTATTTTAGTGAAATTTTGTCTAGTACGTTGAAATAACATTATTCCTTTAACAATAATACAAAAACAAATGTTAACATAAATTCCAACTCTTACTTAGCTTGAAATTATAATATAGGCAATGGAGAAATTCCTTGCTATTCTAGAATTTAAAAATATTGTTAATGCTTATTTTCCCCTCGGCGTGGAGTAAAAGGTAACTCGAGCTTACATTATGTTTCCACTTACGGCGGAATAATTACGACTTCCACGCCTTTGTTCTTATGGCGAATGTGTTTCGCCGTAAATGTACGGAGAGAATGTTTGTACGCATCATTTTATTTGTCATGGCTTACAAATTTAATGTATAGCGTATTAACTCAATGGAAGGTTAACTTTTATACACGTGTTTTCCTTACAAATTAAATACTTTTGTTTCAGTATACTAAATAAATATTCTATGTGTTTTAAATCTAAGGATATACAAAGTGAGATTGAATATTTTATGGTTAATTTTAGCATGTTTGCAGCATCTGCTAGAGACGTTTACTTGATAAGTTGAAATGTTATTAGCAAAGTTTTGATTAGATATTCTAAGCTCAACGAAATGTGTTTGGGCTACCCTTTGTCGATGTTTACAAACAAAAATGATGTGTTTGGATTAATACTGTGTATATGACAAATACGTAAGCGAATGATGGCTTTATCTATTAGGTATCTATGTGGTAAATATGAAACTGTTTTAGTAAATTAATCAAACCTGGGTATGCCCTTAACACCTTGAATTTAAAATATCTGATGTTACGATTTATGAACCAAAGTAATGAGAGAACCTAACATTTTGACATGATAATGTCTAAATCTTTTCCAACTCCTTAAATATTATACTAAAAGTTTTTATTCGTTATGGTTATGGATACACTTAACACTAAGCCAAGTGTTCATTTATACTAAATATTATAAAATTGTTAGTTTGCATTGAATTCGCCCCTAAACAACGGGAGCAATTTCGAAAATTCTTCCACTAGAAATATATATCACCACTGAATAACATAAGCTATGTTTTACGTCAACGGGAAGGGTATTGATATGACAGAGAAATCAAGACTTACATAAATTCTTTTCCGCCCTGGTAAAACTATGCTGATCGCTAGTTCTATTTATAATTGAACGGTTGTTAACGACGTTATTTACTTTAACTTCACATTTAGTGAGACATTTAACACATATTCTAATTTACTTATTTTATGGTCCAGCGCCAAACCCTTGAAGGCAAAGTTCCAACTATAAAGCTTTGCTTTATGTCACTTTAATATTTCAGAACGTCCCCAAACGTTGCCCAGCTTTATATTAGTGGACGACTCTGTTATTATGACATCCCAACTTGTTTTATAGTAGTTACAAACTTTTTATACAATCTATTCAAGCGGAATTAACATAAAAATTACACAAATCATTGATTCCTCTCTATGATATACGAACAAAACTGCAACAAAAAAATCCTTTCTTATCTTGAAAGGTTTTTTTTAATTAACTACATAATTATTTGAGAAGCAGTATTTTATTATTTTTGAACGATTTAAGTGAGTCAATGGTTTTTAATTTTATTAATTCACTAATAAATGTTATCATGTCACCTGCTCGTGTGTAGTCATGGCGATCGCTACTAATAATTAAAAATGAAGCAATATTACTGTAGCCACTTCTGCCTATATCTAAATAAAGTATCTGCGAAGTGGGAGTTTTCAAAGAAAACTTCGGAAGTGATAAAAGTTTTTCCCTATGATCGAAGTTTGCGATTCAAACGTAAGTCGAACTCGCGCCACAGAAGTTAAATAAAAATGAGATTTCAGAGGTACAAGTGTTGCTTCTTACCTTATTGCTTTTATATCACATCTACTAGTTCATATAAAACTTTTAAATTATACTGAGGGTGTATCGAATGGAAAACGCAATAACTCTGGTTTTTAATATGTAGGATTACTCTTTGTCTATGATGAACACCAAGCACTGATAGGGCGGACATCTTGTGAAACGTGAAACTATCAGTTCGATTTAAGTCGCGATGGGGTGCGCACGCGTCCACGTGCTCTATGGACGACAATTCAATACCCTAATCGAAACATATCGTAACGTTCTATAATTATTTTTGCGAAATACCTCAGTACCACACCAACAAGAAAAGGTCATACAGAATCCTAAAATACCTGATACAAAGACTTCAAAATACATTAACTGTTGGTTTATGATAGACTTCCGAGATATTTCGTAACACCATTAAAACATCTATGTATATCTCTGTTCTTCTTAAATATAATGAAAGCGACGACAATACTTTTACGTAAAGGTAATTCTGCGTTGAAGTTTATCGTAAATTATTACTTTTATTAAAATCTTGTACAATTAATTTTTACTGTATTCGTATAATATCATTGTCATTCTTAAAAATGAATATACTCGTAGATTTCTAATAGAATAAAATATGAGGTGTTCAGCAATAAGTTAGAGTTTTAGATTTATTGTTTGGTTTGGGTTTTATTGCGTGTTTATCGCTTGTAGCCGCCATTAATCTCTTTGGTCAATATGTTATGCTATATGGCAATCAATAAACCGCCTTGAAGAAAAACGGCAAAGTACTTCTTAACAAAAGATAACGTTTTACTCGATACTCTGTCAGCTTTATTTTTATCTTCAAGTAAATTATAAAAAAAATATAGAAGCCGGTAAACTTATATTCCAGTACAATAAAATAAGGGACACGGGAAATATGTTTTTAATATCGCGTTATTCAAGAATTTCGAATTAAATTTGCTTTAATAGGAAATATGAGATTTTTAGTACAAATATATACAATAGTCTATGTACTACCAAATAAATGTTTTTAAGAAGCGACCTGACACTCTTTATAATTGGCTAAGTTACCAAAGGAAAAGTTAGAATGAAATTTGTTCCTAGAACTCTGTCTTTAGTGATTCTGAGCTTAGATAGGGACCGGTTACAATCAACTTGAAACGTTGCTTAATTTATAAGTTACGTGTTGTTGTTACTTAAGTGTAGCACATATTCGCTGCGATAGCGTACCCTAAACAACTTCGTAACTGCCGACTGCTTGTTTTCATAGTTCACTCGTTAGCATATTTGCTTTGTGAATCTCGATTATAAATATTTATAATGGTCTTAGTTATAACAGACCGCAATAAATATTAATGTACCAGAGTTTAATGCTTAAGTTGTACTATGTTTGGATGAAATCTAGATAGTTTATTACATTTTAATTTATTTTAAATTTATTTAAAATAGTTTAATGTTTGAACTACCAAATTAAATGCAATTTGTTTTATACAAGTATTCTGACAGTGGAAACCTATCTGAATTATCCGCTAAGTTAAGACGTTATACTATTTGATAAGGAAGTTAAAAAAATCCAGTTTTAGTATAAAGAATATTTAGATTAAAGAATTTTAATATACTTTAGAAAACTCCAGTCGGACTATATACAACGCTGGTTTCTTACCTGGTTTTAATTAATTTATCACACTTGTCGACAAGAATTAAATTATTCGTATTCAGCAAAAGTCGACGGATTCACGTAATTAAGTAGATGTCGTACGTAGCTTTTGAATTTTAACTCGTATCTATCAAGTTCCGGTTAAATTTTCTACACTTCTGTGGTTTCGTGTAGTTGAATAAGAGTTTCTTTAATGTTGTTTTAATTTTGAGATTTCACTTTGAAACAGCTGCGAATTAAACGAGAACCGAGATGAAATAAAACTTTAATACATTTTCAAATAATATCCTACAAACTTAGGTACAATGAAATATTATTCTTCACACTAAATTTGTTACTTTGGATCACTTCTTCACACTATATTTGAAAGATAGATATGTTTTTTTATTATGTTAATGCGCTAGGTTTGTTATAAAGGCATAAACTATTGAGATGTTGGCATATACAGATTAGTAAAAGGGAAAATAACACGAAGATCTCAGTTTAACATCTATTTTAGTGATTTCTATGTTCTATACGTGTAAGTGTATTGATAGTAAAGTTTTTGAATGGGACAGTATATTAATTCCGCATGTCATTTGTTTTAGTAACTGAAGTTAGTTCGCTTGACATATTTACAAACGGGCCGTGGGATTTAAAGCCGAATAGCCATTTAGAAGCGTTCGGAAACATTAAAGTGACGTAGAACAGTGCTTTAGAGTTGAAACTTTGTGTTTAAGGCTTTAAGGGTACCACATTTATCATTCAAAACAATACGAAAATCACATAATATATACTGTCTATGTGTTGTCAATATTGTCTAATTGAGGTAGACCTAGAAAGAGATGGATTGCGTGTAAAGTGACGCGATCAAAAAGGGAGTGAACACTGAGTTGACGTATGATAGAGTTTTTGTATCAGAAACCTGTTGTGCCGACCCTACGGGAGTAGGATAATGATGATAATTATTGATTTTTTAAAGTAAAACAACGAATTATTAAGGACCAATATGATATTGAAATAGAAGGTGGTCGCTCTTAAAATACAAAAAAGTTACCCAAATATTGGTCCCGTAGGCTGTGAGTGTATTTGTTTATAATTTTGAAATTGAGTTTGAGAAAACTTTTACAATGAAAGTTTTAGGTCAAACTGGTCATTTGACCGCAAAGTTTCAATCACTCTTGCCAACTGGGAGATCGGTCGTAAAAGAAATTACGTACATATTGAAGTGTATTTTCAAAACGTTATATTTGAGAAGGTAACATAATTGACTAAACATTCATATTATTTTATATTCGTGACAGATTTTATTGCATTACGATTTTAAGATTTTTTATCATAATTCGCTTTATATATTTCGCTCTATATATTTAATATTATGTCAAGGTTGCAGTGGCTATACATACTGTAGCATAACTTTGAGTTTCCACTACGTAGCTGTTCTTTTAAAGAACATTGTTTTTAAAGAATAATGAGAAGTGTTCCTGCACTAATAACTCACGACAAGTGAATAGCACTGGTAATAATTGGTTTACTACAATGGCTTTGGGGTTTAAATGATTACATAATAATTAATCAAGTCACTAGAGTACACGAAGTACTACTGTTACTCGATTTATTCGAGTGTGACAGTGTGTGCTGCGAGTCTCCAAGTGTCTCCACTCGACCGATTGCAATTCTATTATTCCGGTCAAAACAACAATACGTACTACAGATTCGATGTATTGTTCTATATTGAATGTGTACTCGTTTGTAAAAACACTATGTTAAAATACATGATTTTCTTACTATAAATTTAATTAAGCTCACATAAAAAATTTATGTATCTTATGATTGCTGTAAAGTAAATAGAATATAAGTATCATAAGCTTTTAGTTATGTATTTCCATTATCCAACTTTTTAAACTTAGTTCTGTTATTGTGTTATATTTTATTTGCAGCATGTTTTAACATTAAATAGAACTGCTAACAATTCAAATAAGATAAAAAAAGTGGACAGATACTTTGAAATCCACTAATTTGACCTCAGAGTGTTAAATATGCAGGATAGTGAGCGAAAACGTAAGAGCAAGTTACACGGCCACTGTGAAACTTTAATGCACAGCCCTGAATGTATCGGTTTTTGTTTAGAAAACTTTTTCTATCTTTATTTATTTAGGGCTGTCACTTAATACTTTGCGCCAAAGTCCAATAGTAATTTAAAATTGTTAAGTAACATTTATCGCGGTTTTTGAAATCAAGTGATTTATTTAATATTCCTCCTTCTGTCCTTGTTACTTTTTGTCCTTAAAAATGTTTATACAACACTTTTTCTCTTTGTGACCTTAATGTCTAACAGGAAATTTATCTAAACCACAATAAAACAATAAGTAAATTAAAAAAAAAATCATATCTGCTTCCATTTAAGTCGCATAAAAAATAAAACATTAAAGTCATATTCAAGAGGAGATAGCAAAGTAATAATAACACAAATAAATGCGACAAAATTTAATTATTGGCACACGTATGCACCACGTACATTGGCCGCGCTCCAAGCTATGTAGCGAACCACTTATGCCCAATACAATATGACCGGTCATGTAAAGCTACGAATTAAAATAAAACAACCAAAAAGCTAGCGAATTTTTGGTTATTTTATGATAAGGAGCAAAAGTGGGCTATTGAGACCTAACACAACACGGAATTGTGACTTGGTAACGGAATACGCGACGCGAGATATGGCATGAGCTGTTGTTTGTTTTTTTTATTCAACAATTATTAAAAATACAACAGTTTGATTGGTTGTGCTCCTACGACTCTTCGAGAATATGAATTGAATGCATTAAATTGCTTTTCATATAATTTAAGTTCGCAATTAAATCTGAACTTTGTATTACCGTTTTTAAATGCAATTTTTAATCGACTCCTAAAAAAATCGCACTTTTTTCAGAGCTTGCGAATTCAAAAAAATGCAGAATAGTTTTTATTACATTTTGTTTTGCACGATAGTTGCACGAGTATTGACCGATACCTATATTTTTAATTGTACTGATTGCTTTACAATTATCAGAATTAATGTTTTTGTTCATTCTGAAAAACCTGTGACGTCATAAATAACTATGGGCTTTTAGAGTAGAATTTTATAGTGTCACAGAGACGGTATTTCCTTTATTTTTTCCCTAGTTGTTATATCATTCCCCTTTATAATGTTCTATTTTTGAGTTTGGTTAAATCAAACATTTATATCGCCAAATAAATTGTTATATTAAAATTGAATATTGGAAGTTAAACGCTACAAATTCTAATAAAGTCGTATAAATAAAAAAAGTCGAAGCAAATTTGTTTGATGTAACAAACTGTGTTCCACCGTGGATAAAGTAATAAATTTTCTTAAGCAATTTATTGACTCGAGGCCGTAAGCAATTTGTTTGGGAGCTTTTCAATATGATAAATATAATATGCTTATGTAAACAGTTAAATTCACTAAACAAAAACAAATTTAATCGAACTCGAAATGTCCACTAAATTCTTAGTTATTGAGTTAAATATTATATCCTGAAATTTTATTACAACCATCTTAAAGCAGTAAAGTTACAAAAGCATGTTCGTTAAGTCTTAGGAGAATCCCCTAAGTAATAACTAAACGGGTTTTGCTAGTTTTACTGCAGTTCAACTTAAACTGTGTCATCTACTTACAGTGTAATAAAGACAAAAGCTTAACTAAAGCTGTTGATGTTCGCGTCTCCTCTCTCCGCTACCCGTTATCCGCCCTCCTGCAGCCTCTTTAAAGTATTAGGCCTGCTTAAAGTTACTTTCTTTTTAAGAATATCTTTGTTTTCACAAATGCAGATATTTAAAATAATGTTTAAAATAATGTAAGGGAAGTATACCATTGAATACAAAAAACCGCGAGAGTAATTTACGTAGTAAAGTCAATTAAAACTTAAGATGTAAAGTAAATAATAACGCTTTTATAAAAGAGATAATTGACCGTACTATACAATTTAAACAGCAATGATGGAACAGATTTCGTAGAAATTTAATTTATATCAATTTTAGTTTCTCGTCGCTTTAAAGTCAATAATTACAAAAACTTGTAGTACTACGACATCTGGAGAGAAGCAAAAACGTTAATGTAAGCAAATGATAATGTACCTAACACAAAGCAGAATTATAATCACTCCAGCGTCGACTCTGCGCTCTTCTTAACGTATTAACCCTTTGTGTCGCTGCGGCAGTGAAGCGTCTCTTGACTTAAATATTACTCCATTCCTTCTAGACGCTACGCCATATTGTATTGTTTGTACGAACTTCAAAGAAATTAATCTTTTACTTATACATCTTAAGTGCTTTTTTAATTAAAATATCCTACGTCATATACATTTAATTAGGTACTAAATGGTATCTAGGGTACTATTTATGCATAGTATTTATGCCTCGTCATGAGCATGTCAGTGGAGTTGCAAATCTTTCCTTTTGACAGTTTAGTTTTAAAAAAGTTTATTTATTGTAATGTACAGTTTCATTATCTTTTCCGAAAAAAAGAAGGTTATACCATGATGTGATATTTTTTTTGAAATTTATTAAATATTTAGTGCATAACATCCGTTCCAGATTAAAAAGTAACTGTTAGATATAAATGAAATTTCCGTCAGTGCTCTGTGAAAATCGAGTAAAAAGCAAATTTAATCAAAATATGTCAACAAAGTATGGTATATGTATGCGTTCGGGGATACCGAAATTGCGATGCAGTTTTCTACGAAACTTTATACAAAATTCTTTTATAGACTTGTACTTCGTGCCAAGAAGATGCGACATAATCTCGTAACATTCCATTTCATGCATACGTCAAATAAAAATGTTGAGTGAATTAATTAAATTTTATAAAATAGCTAAAGTATAGTGACAGATATAAAATTTGAAGAGTACTGTAGTACTTTAATTAAGCAAATTACCAGAAATAATATTAGTAAAAAAATCATGCAAAGGAAATGGAATTTTGGTTCAATATATTAAGGCTTTGAATTAAATTCATCTAAAAATTGCAGGATAATTTTACTCGACATAGAAGAGTAAAAAAAGGATTAGAATATTTAAAGGGAGTCCCTGGAGAGTTTGTAAAAGTGAACTGTAATTTATTTGAATATTTCGTTCTGCCGAACTAATTAGCGCCCATTTTAAGTCTTCTCTAATCATTCTCAAATTTCACGGTTGCTCTTGGCTCTTCACTTAGCTTTTAATTTACGACCCGTATCTTGAGATATAACGAACTTCGAGATAACTCGACTCATTTATCTCAACCGAAGCCGATATTTTAGTAAATTATCGGTTTTCAGTCGAGGTTACGTCACTTTTTTTAGGAACAATTGAAATGGCGAAAATTGTAATTTGGCAATTGATTTAAAGGATTGCTTGATTGCCATATTGATATCATTGGAATATAAAAAGTTACATTAGAAAAATTAAATAAACAGGATGCTTATATGACTTTACGATATACAAATCCGGTGACTATAGTATCTTTTCTACGATGCTCGTTTTATGTAAACTAGTAAAATAAAAAGAAACAAACTTTAGTAATTAATTTGTTCCTGTCCATTGTTACAAAATGGTAAAACTTACTTTTTTACACAGATTTTTTTTAATTTATTTTATAGTCGTCAGATAACACGCGTTAGATCCAATAACAGCCTACAGTATCAATTAAATACAATCCTTATTACTGTGTAAATCTAACCTTGTACTGGTTTCGTTTGAATCACGTTACGTCCAATTACTAAACGGTTCTATATTGTTAGGGTCCTCTGTACCTATTTTATAATTATATGCTCATTGACGACGTAA
>DVQG01001397.1:0-10881 GCA_018231605.1 Papilio ambrax
CATCGACATAATAAAATTATCATATTTAACTTCGATAACTGTGAAATAAATTAACTGTATTTATTACTATAAAATTGGCAGTTTAGTATTAAAGGGTTATTCTCCAGTGAATATGATAATTTTATTATGTCGATGGATAGTTCAGATTATATTTAACTTTTGACATCTAGGTATTTCGAGATCGAAAACGAAGATACTTTTGGCAGTCCTAATCAATTGTTAATAATAATAATGTTTTGTTTTTGATTTTAATCATAATATCCACAATAGTATTATATAATTAACTTCCTTTAATAATCGGACAACTCTATTGCGTTAACGAGCAACTGCTCGTCGTTGCAAGCAATTACGACGAGAAATTATGCAGCGCCATGCCGTCACGCCACATTACCGCCATGTGCCCTGAAGCGAATACTCTACGGGGCATACGTGTCGAGATATCGTAAGTACAAATACCAGGAAGGACAGGAATTAAAATTCATTAGAAAGCAATCTCTGACACCAGAGTTATGTAGAAACGCAATTTACCTGTACTATAACCTATAACCGAACTTTGCTACAATATTGCGTTGAATTGAATGTGTATCTCATGCTCACGCAGCATTTCTGAATCAAATCGTATAGATGGCGCGTGTAAACAAGTGTATCTAATTCTGACATTGGCAACGGATATGCGCTTTCCTGGTACAGTTGAATTCCCAGGGCGTCAGTTATTATCAGCAAGTAAGGATTTATAGAGACTACTGTTTGCCTAATTGTTAATTGACGATGACCGTGTTCATTTCCTATAATATTTATATCAAAGGTAGAGTTTACGTTAATTTTTTTAAAGATTGTGTTTATCATCGAACTATGAAATAACTGTAATAACTAAAATATGTAAACTGTTTAATTTGACGCTTAACCTAGTAATTAAAACGTAATAAAAATAGAAATTAACCGAAGTATAAAATAAATACCATACTTCTTAGAAATAACTCTTCAGGGTTCCTGAACGAATATTCGGTGCTTGACATTATTTGACATGACAATGACTTTGACATCATGTCAAATGTCAAGGCATGTCAATGCTAGCGAAATGTTCATATCAACAAATAAAACATTATATCATAATAATCATATACTTCAATATTACTTTAATAATGATATCATAGGACTGAGGAGTAATTTTAAATTTAAAACTATATAAAAATGAAGTTGTGGGCTTGGGTAAATACACGTAAGAATTTGTTGTTTTCCTTGCTTTATAATAAAATAGTACTTGTTATACATAAAATTACAGGGAGCAAACTCGCACGGTCAACTAGGCGCTGAAACCATTAGCGAACAAGTAGAAAAACCAACAAAGATTGTCCTACCAGAGTCGTGTAACAACGTAAAACAAATATCATGTGGTGGTGGCCATACTCTTCTTTTAGACAACGAAGGCAAACTTTACTCATGTGGATGGAATTTAAATAAACAATTAGCTATTAATGAAAATTTAAAAGAATCAGCAACATTTAAAAGAGTGTGGTGTCTCAGCGGTATCAAATTCACAAATATTACAACAGGATGGGACTTCAGTGGTGCTGTCTCTGATGATAACTTTCTCTTTGTCTGGGGCTCAAATAACAATGGACAATTGGGACTGCCCAAACCACAATTTTCCGAAGTCCAGAAACCATTTAGGTTACAAGTCAATGCATGTTCCATTTCAATGGGTTTAAGGCACACTGCTATTGTTAATTCTAAAGGTGAAGTTTGGGTCACTGGCTGTGGGAAATATGGACAACTGGGTCTCGGAAAGGATGTACTATTTTCAGATAGATTTCAAAAAGTTTTAAATGTTGGTAAAATATCTCATATTTCATGTGGACAAAATCATACAGTTACTTGGTCTTCTAATGAAAATGCTTTATATGTATGGGGTGATAATAAACATGGTCAGTTATTACAGCGTTGCAGTAAAAAACTGTGGCTAAGAAATGTTTATGACCCACAAAAAGTAGAAATAGGTGTGAAAAAGAAAGTCAGAAAGTTATTAAGTGGATGGACAAACATACTGCTATTGCTTGAAGATGATACAATGCTTACATGGGGTCGTAATAATTATTACCAGCTCGGTATTGATGAACCATTTATAGGAAAATTAATTACTTTAAAACTCCCAGGTAGACGAACAATTTTTTTTACCTTAAATTATTAACTCATGTACAGAATTTACAAGATAAACCTAAGTAATCAATAGAGCTTACTTAAACTTATATAATATTATGATTTAATAGAATTGAAGTGTACAAATAGCAAAAATCGCTCAACTTGTAGGTGCTTGTTGAATTCTTTGCCCAGAACTATAAATTTGAATCCTGGGATCATGCTAAGCAAGTACCAGCAGTCTATGCTCTATAAATTTCTGTTATAGTTGTCAGAATAATTTTTTGGTTAATATTTTAAGGAAATCAAAAGGTCTAATACTGAAACATAATAATTCCAGGTAATAGAGGAGTAAAAGACGTAGCCCTAGGTTCAGAGCATACAATATGCGTGGCAGGTGACAATACCATATGGGCATGGGGTTGGAATGAGCATGCAAACACAGGCATCTCTCTAGATCCAGTCATACCTTCTCCGACTTTAGTTCCCTTTGATTATGATGGAAATGATGTAAAACAAATCTATGCAGGAGGTGCCCATAATTTTATACTAACCCAAGAGAAAAATTATGAAGAGTAACTATTCTTTTAAGTAGCTGCAATATAACAAGTATCTTTTGTTACTTAATTTTTTGATTAATTAATTTTTATGTAAATATCAATAATCTATGTATAAACATATGAAGAAAATATTCAAACATTTGTGAATAATATATTTTTAAATTACTACATAAGCTCAACCGAACAGATTTTTAAAAGCTAAATATTCAAGTAATAAAACCTTCATTGTGATAAATGTATTTATTGGTTATCAATTCAAAAACAAGGGATACATATTTTATATCATGCCATTTACATTACATGTAATATGCAGTAAAATGTGTACATTGCCTTGCCTCAATTAGAGTTGAAGGCTGCTATTTGTCCCGGAACAAAAAGATTTGAAGGGGCAGTGTAAGCAAAATTATCTTTTATGAGCCTGTTTTCGTCATATAGAACAAAAAAACGCCAAAACACAATATCTCTATGTACGAAAGCTAATCTTCAATGATAGTCAAACACTGAATGTGAAAGTGCTCAAATTATCAAATAAATCTGTTATTTATTAGTCATTTTTATATGAATTTTATAAAACAGATATTTAACAAAAAATATACAAGCTAGCACCAACATACTTCACATTTTTAAAATGTAAAAACCATTACAAATCTTGGTATGTGCTATTTACTCTTTTTTTATGTTTAACTCAAACTGTATTCACTACATTTATGACAAAAACAATACAATTTTCAACAAACCGTAAAATTAAGGTATCAAAATAAAATTATCAATTCATGACACTTATAGCACTATCCTAAAAGGATTACATAATGAGTTTAATAAAATGTGCCTTTAAAATATCCTAGACTATATTAAATTCTAGTTACAATGAACCAAGTAGTTTTCTATATGAACAGAATCTAGTGCAAGAATATTATTATCAAAAATGTCTAAGCTCTTTTAAATAACATCAAATAATGATGACATTTTTATCTCTATTAAATGTACATTAATATGTGCGTAATGTGAAAATAGTAATAAAAATCTTATTTAAAATAAAATGTAATACATGCTATCCAACTGTGTAACCCATATGAATTAACTAGAGACCTAGGCTGATGTCATTCAAAATAATATTTTAAGGGATATAGATTTAGCAATAGAGAATATTATAAAGTGTAAACACAGTGTGTGTGTTTGTTATGTAAGATGATTTCACACTATTTAATTTAAGGATGAAGAAATCGTAAAAAGTATCAGGCAGGTAAAGAACAAAAACTACAAGCCAATAAATAACATCATAGAAGCAAGATAGCTATAGAAAGTCATTGTTAGCCAATGACAAAGGCCTTTCTTGTCATTTGTGCATTTGAATTTTGACATTTGCATTTGGAAGTTTTACAAATTCAAACAATTAAAGTTTATATAATTTCATGCAAATGAAGCTGGTCAGGAATATATAGTATTACAATCGGAATCTAGATAGTAAAAACAATAATGCCAATGCTGTCTTAGAAAGGGGATTGCTTTCCACCAGTCTCAAGTTAACTTATACAGTCTACAATTTTGTTACTTTATTTAGCTTTCTCTAGTTTAAAATTACTAATATGCATTTATAATTATATTTTACTGAGATTTATATTTATAATTGTGGAAATATAGTGGGTTTATTCTACTATTTATAATAAAATGTTGAAACCTATAAGTTAGTTTACATTTTTGGGATAATCAAAAAACCATCCATACAATATAGCCTCTGCAGTGTATTTTATGACTATTAGTTGAAAAAATTCAATTGAATCTTGTATAATACTAAAAAGAGGTTTATGTTATAATTGGTTTTGCATTGACTTGAAAAACAAGAAAACAATATTGAAAATAACATTTGAAGTCTGTGTTATCTAGGATACTTTAACAGCATTTCATATGATAGTAATAAGCAACATAGCTCTTTATTTTGCATTTTTCGATTGCTACCTCTTCCTTTCACCTTTTTGTGTCTTACGCTTTTCTTTCTTTTCTTCTTTAAGTTGTTTCTGTTTTTCCCTGCAAAGATTAATAACTCATTATTGCACCGGCAGTTATCTTACTAACATTACTTTGTATATTTTTTAATCCGCAGGGTGTTGCCGGAGATGACTATTTGTAATGTAATTTTTACAAATACCACCAATTATGTAATTCTCACCTGTCTTCTCTATCTTTCTCCTTCTTACGCTGAGCCTCAAGTCTGGCTTGCTCCCTTCTCTCTTTAGCAGCCGCAGCAACATCTAAAGCATTTGTGTTCTTCACCAAGTCAGAGCTTTCCGGTTCTTCAGCATTGCACTGATCTTCCTGAAACAAGGCAATATAACAAATGATATATGAAGTACTGAATATATATTCTACAATAGTAGTATGACATTAGTTACCTCATTGTCTGAAAGCTGACTATATTGAGATAAAATTGCTTCTCGTATTTTCTTCTCTTCATCGGTATATTCTCGCCGCGTAGTTGTTGCAAGTGACTGAGATTCTAACAGTTTAGCTAATTGAAGGTCTACATCAGCCACAGGTTTTAATACTTCTTTAGGCTTGCATGACTCCCATTTCTCTATTATCTCATTAATATGCTCTGTTATATTACTCTCCTGTTAAATTTTCGAAGAAATTAAGGAAACTTAAATTTCTATGCATGTTCTAACCGCTATTTAAACTTACCAAAATTTCGGAAAGTATACCCTCCAGGGCATCTTTCTTTTCGTCGATAGAATCCTCGCTTTCTAATATACCAGATATATAGTTCCCGAAAACTCCTTCATCAGTTTTTAACGATTTTAACTTCGCACTTAACCACGGCTCAAATTCACTCACTGAAGCCGCCATATTGTCTATTTTCTATTTGACAGATTGACAGTTCTATTCTATGATTCCTTTTGGATATTTTTCTCCATATTATTCGAAACCGTAATTTTTCTTAAATTCTTTCTAACTTTTGTTACTTGTTTTATAAGCTTACGAAATATTTTTTGATGAAGTGTTGATTAATGCAAACTTTATATTTGTATGTATTTTGGTTAGGTATTTAGATTGTACAGTTTTAAAGTAGCGATATAAGCGAGCCCTGGTCCCGACTTTTCATTATTCTATCTCACCTTGTTTAAAAAGATTTTTTGGAAATTGGGTCGGAAATATTACGTTTTTTACTTATTTAACTTATTTTATGAACATCATGCGAAGCTTTTTATCTGTATAATGGTGTTATACTCTATGTGATATGAAGTTTGACAGAAATGAATCGGCATCATTTCTGTTTCTGATTTGTCAATTTGACGCTTACCGTGATCTTAAGTATTGTTCAATTCTCTACTAATTATTTTTATAATTGTTTATAACTAAAATTTCAACATGTCTGCAAGATATGACAGGGCCATCACCGTATTTTCGCCAGACGGTCATTTATTGCAAGTAGAATATGCGCAAGAAGCTGTTCGAAAGGGATCAACAGCGGTAAGTTTTGCTACACAAGGTGGTGACTTGCCCATTTGTTACAATTCTAAACAAACATTTATTTCAGGTAGGTGTTCGCGGTAACGATGTCGTTGTTTTAGGGGTTGAAAAGAAATCTGTCGCCAAACTTCAAGAAGAAAGAACTGTGCGTAAGATTTGTCTGCTCGACGAACATGTAGTAATGGCCTTTGCCGGCTTGACGGCCGACGCTCGTATTCTTATTAATAGAGCACAAATCGAATGTCAATCTCACAAACTCACTGTTGAAGATCCTGTTACTTTAGAATATATCACCAGATATATTGCTGGTCTCAAACAAAAGTATACTCAAAGCAACGGACGTAGACCTTTCGGTATTTCGTGCCTTATTGGTGGTTTTGATTATGACGGACAACCTCATTTATTTCAAACGGAACCATCTGGAATCTATTATGAATGGAAAGCTAATGCCACAGGAAGATCAGCTAAGACTGTAAGAGAGTTTTTGGAAAAAAATTACAATGCAGAGGAAGTTGCTACAGAAAAAGGTGCTGTCAAGGTATGTAAAATGCATTCCAGTGAATTTTCATTATTCATTATTCAATTAAATCTTCAATTTACAAATTGCATGTTTTAAACATATTTAGTTACCAACTTCTTTGTTAAGCATGGTACTCAGTGTAGCCAAATAGTTTGACTTGTGATATTTGATTTGATATTTTGACTATTGTAGCTTGCCATCCGAGCTCTTCTTGAAGTTGTACAATCAGGACAGAAGAACTTGGAGATTGCAGTAATGAGACGTAACCAGTTAATGCAGATGCTCGACATTGACACTATCAATTCATATGTCTCAGTTATTGAAAAAGAAAAAGAGGAGGAGGCAGAAAAGAAAAAGCAGAAGAAGTAGTAATAACACTGTATTTTTATGTTTTCACAAATAAAGGAAGTTATGGCTTAAAAATATATTTTCAATCAATTTCATATATGTATGACAAACAACTTTTAAAAAACTTTTTAAGGGTGCAAAATTAACATAACATTAAGACTTTTTTTCTAAATTATGATGCTGTGTACAATTATAAGTAAAACAAATGCAATATTTATAAATGGATAGTTTGTGATATTTGAGTGTATAATTCTTTCAAGTTGGACGAAGACTCTGGTGCAGAATTCTTGTTGATGATGATGTCATTAAACATTTGATCCCATTCACTGTGATAGTGAGTCATATTTTCATCATGTCTCTGAAAACAGTATATAAAGAGCTTAACATTTGTTTCTAGAAAAAAAGTAATTATTTCATCAAAACTCACCTCGGTCATAGATACATCATCATTTTGATCATTACTAATGGAAGGAAGCACACAATTTAAGAATTGGTGATCAATTGGTTTTGATTCCATTTTCCTTTCAATATTGTGTCTATTCTCATTGCCTATATTGAATTCAGCTAACAGCTCAACTCCAGAACTTTCCGATGGTACAGGATCCAGATCAGGCATATTCAGAAACTGTCCAGGGAAACTATCAACATTCTGTTGACATGAGTCATCACTAAAACCCATCAATGTATCTTGCGACTTATCTCTGTAAAGGTTAACCAATACCAATATAATAAAATTAAACACTTTGTTATGTAGGATGTCGGCAATAACAACATATTTTTGAATATATTTTTATAAAAATACTATACTTACATGATATAGGCCATTATATTTTTTCGCTGTTTAATTTAAAGGTGAATAAATTGGAAAAAAAACATGCTGGAAAGGGCCAAAAACTACAAGCCAACAGCAGTAAAAAAGCAAGATTGTCATGGTAATGGTAATTGTTAGCAATGAGAACAGCTAGTCTATTAATAAAAACAACATTTACATAATTAATGTGTAATTAAAAACTTACCCAAAGTTCTGGAATCCTTCACCAGCATTAATATAATTTTCCTGAGGTTTTTCAGCAGATAGGACTAAAGGATGAGATGGAATAGTTTTTTAGGAATAAATTTGTAAAGGAAAAAAAATAGTAGGTAAATAAGAATTATTGCAGGATGGGATATAGGATAAAAACCTGGTGAATTTTGTTCTTTATGAACATTATTGTTTTCACTGTTGGGTATTAACCAGTCTCCAGAAATGCTGTCATCATCTCCAAAATCATCTTGTACATCTAAAAACATATTGTTTATGGTAAGATACCTTTTTATATGTGAGATTTTATGGCCTGGTTTGTAAGGTGACTGTTACAGCACATAGAAAAGGTTCTTTATAATAATCTTAACAAGACATAGAGGTGACATTCAGGTCACTATTGTACTAATAAATAAAAAAAATGTCTTAATAATACTTATGTTTAGATCATGAATTTGCTAAAAAATAGTTAAAGTTTTTATACCTTCAAAGTCATTAGTGAGATTAAACTGTTTAGGCGAGCTTTGCATGAAAAGTTCTTGTGCAGCTTTCTTCAGAGCGATCCTTAGTGCCCGTCGCGCTTTTTGTAGCGGAGTTATGAACGCACTTTGGTCAGTACAATTAAAAATATTCTAATAGGAACAAAAGGAATATTAGAGATGTTGATGAGTAAATATTTCTACTTTTAACAATAGTTTTAAATGGGTACAACAATAGTTATACCTTGGGTTTTGAATTTCGTTTTAATGTCAGCGCTTTTCTTGTAATCTTATTTAATAATTCAGGTCTGCCATATTGAAAGAAGTCGTGAATATATTCGTGCATGTAAGGATTACTTGAATTACAAAGTGGGTCTTGTAGATGCGAAGTAACTTTCCGAAAACCATACAAGTTAAGTTGTCTAACAAAACTTGAAATGTTCGTTGTTTTAAATATAGAGTTATCGCATTGTAGATAACTGTGAAGTATTCTATAATTTAGGAGAATAGTTCTACCACTACCGCCCCACAATATTGCATCAGTGCGCATATTAAGCAGAAACCACAATTTATGAGGAAATCGCATTTGAAAAATTGCATTTTTATCTTCTTGCATAATTAATTACAATGATAATTTCTTCCACTCTTTAAAATTAGATTTAAAAATGGCGCCTTCGTAACCACACACTTCAATCTTCAACCGTCTTTGTCTATGGTTCTTTTCTATTTTGGTTTTTATAGCTTTTAAAGTCTCTTCATTTTTAAGGAACGAAGAGATTATATAGAAATTAATTTTGTAGAAGCTGTTCAATTTTTACAAAAGGATTGCACTTTTCCTCAATACTAAATTGACTAAATCCTATGATATAGATAGTACAAATATCACCTACATAAACTTTAAACTGTCAAATTCACGTTGACAGTATCAGCTGGAGTGACAACTGACAGCTGACAGTGTCAATTTTTTTGTGTGTATTCGAATTGCTTTATTTTGTTGAATATTGCTGTATCCGTCCATTTCTTTGTTCTTCCAATTTGATGCATTTCGTTTGTGCCCTAGATTTCAGAAAGTAATGAAAAAGATAATTACATTTTTTTTGCCTTGTTTGGATAGTGTTATAAAGTTTTACTTGTGTATTAAACACCAGGTTTCAACTTTAGATTGATAACATTGTAAATAATACACAATGAATAAGTCCAGGTACTGTATTTCTTAATCTAGATCTTTAGATAGCAAAGATCACGATTCATAGAGTTTTGTTTAGTTAAAAAATCCCAGTTACAGTATAAAAAAATGTAAAATAATGCAAATTTAAAAGGGCCGGTGGTTTTTATTAACAAGACAACTTGAAAAATCCGTGTTGATCACTCTTATTTACACTGAAATGTATTAGGAAAACACATACAAATTATTTTAAATTTATTTAATAGGAATGGACAGTTTTAGAACTAATATACTATCTCGCCTAATTGTGTCCTAATATCAATTAACATTAGCTTATTTTATTATTCCGAGCTCAATCTTTCTACTTTTCTTAAATAATTTCTTACAGATTTTCTATGTTGGTGCTGGAACCTGGTGAGATTTACTTTGAAGATTTCTCGTGTATAATGAACACTCAAAACTCTAGAACAGTAGGCAACATTAGAACTGGTCATCTGAAACTTTGTTCTAAATCCCTTCTATTTGAACCAATAGAATGGGCTCATCCTCTTACAAAATTACATTTTAAAGATTGCACTGATATCAGCATTGTTGAGCAAACACATGAAAGTGATACAAAAAATGTGATCAAATTAAGAATAAAACAATATTCAGAAATGTTAGAGGAAAATATAATCGCACCTTATAGATTTATATATGAAAAACAAGATTTCTATTTCTTCTTTGATTTTGCATCTGCGGAAGAATGTTTGTGTCAAATGCAACAATTACAGAGAGCTTCTACATTACATGCACCAGAACATAACAGTATGGTGGCGACAATATTACATTCCCGCTATATGAGGATGCTGTTTGACCCTGTTATGATGGATGACTTCACCGAGGAGATCATATGTGAAATGCAAGCTGAAAAAATATCACCACTTGTGAGACATCAAGGAAAATTAGCTTTGACTCCCACTACTTTATACTTCCAACCTTTTAGTAATATTGAATGTGTAAGAATTTTTTTAAACATAATTTTTTACTAGTCTTAGCAGTTAACTTATTAAAAACTAGCTGTTGCACGCGACTTCGCCCGCGTGAAATTAAAAAATAATAACATTACAGCCTTTGTTACTCACAGATAAATTACCTTTCTAACAATGAAAGAATATTTAAATTCGGCCCAATAGTATTTGAGT
>DVQG01001398.1:0-10880 GCA_018231605.1 Papilio ambrax
GACTTAAATTAGGCCTCCGGCACCACACTCATCAGACGAAACACGGAATTGCTTCTGAATTGATATCTGTAGATAACAACTAAAGATATTTATAAAAGGCAAACGTCCCGTTACTTCCATTTCATTACAATATGAATTGAAAGAAATTAAACAGATCAATAATACAGACAATAAACCGCAACGTTAAGTCTACAATCTAACAATACGCGAGGTTAGCAACTTTGTGGTTGGAACTAGGAATTAAAACCATTGACTGAATACGATCAGTAAGAACCAACTGGTTATAATTCATATGCCCCCTACCTACCGGTATTAAATTTAATACATCTTTACAAATCTTCGGTACTCTCAAAACTAACCTTTACATGCATTGAGACATTTGCGGGAAGTAGGATATCGCAACACTGTCTGAATAACGAACGGTAATGTGGTAATAGTGCCAAGGTGAAAAGGTGATAATGCAGTTGGTATTAGATATAACAGTAGGATCACTACAACTTCGATATCGAAAACACTTTCACAGTCTAATAAAAATTTAAATTATACGTGAGCAGAAACAGGATATGAGACTTATTTCCATTCATGATGTCGGTGGCCCTGAATGTTGGAGACGCGGAACAACAATCACTTTTGTAAGTTTTAATCCATAACATAAAATTAAGCCACGTAATTATGATCGAAAATACTTCTACAGTTGATTTAAAAGCTTTCATAAAATAAAAATACACACCACGATGGTTAAGCATCTGCCTTGACATCTTTGCTTAAACCGCATGATAATATTGACTCATAAATACGTCAAGGTGTTTCTTTTTTTGCTTTAAATTTAAAAAAAAAACTTTGTACTACTTGTAACACGCAGCAGCAGTTGCCATATAAAAAATAAATAATACCTAATGCCGGATCATATCCACGAGCAATAAAATGTATTTGTCCCTATAAACGATAAATTAGTTTTTGTTCGAGTCGAGTACAAATTTAAACTGATCGTACAGAATTGCCGGGCAACCGAAATGTATGGCATTGAATTAATTGGCAAACAGTCTTGTTTGTTATTCATTCAAAAAGGTATAAAGAGCCATCGTGTTTGGGTGCTCTTAAAACCAGTTGAGAAGCGTTGTCATTTGAAATATTTGATAGCTCACCTGCCCCGCAAGAGTTCTTCCAAAAATCGTAGAATTTGCTGCACGCACACATCTTGTATAAACGTCACTTCTCACTAAAGAAAATGTATTTTTAAACTTCACTCGTATAGTTTCGCAATCATTCGCACGATTCAAATCCGTTGCCGATCTTCAGGGGAACTCGCTACGACCGTTGATAAACAGTTGCGATGTAAACATGTCGAGCTAACGGCTTAGGCAGTAGACTCTGTACCGTTGCAGCGTAGAAAGCGTGTCCAGGGGAGGGTGGCAAGCGTCATGGTATGGCCGGCGCGGATTGCGAGCGGACAACACGGTGACAGCAGAGCGTGCACTTCGGATCACTGCTTGCAAGAGACAGTACGTGCTTCCGATACGGGCGCCCTTGGACGACTGTCGTTCGCATTCGCTTTGCAGAGTATGTTTGCGCGCGAACGTTCGCATTCGGCCGCGTCAAACGCCGACAGCCCGCGTCTAATGAAACCGGAGGGAAATACAAATACACGAATTTTTGATTCACTCTGATGAGATTATGAACGCCGAGATTGACGGCGCGACTCCGAAATATATTAAATCGAATATTTAACATGCGTGAAATTAAAACGTAACAAAACGAAAGTATGATACTTTTCAGTAGGTAGGTTTCATTCGTTACAGATTACGGAATACAAAATCTTTAAAAATAAATATACAAATTTTTGCATACGATAATGTGGCCCACATGTAGTATTCCGCGTTAATAGCTTCCTACAGCAAACGTAACGCTGCCCCTGTAAGAATGTCGCTATAAAAAATGTAGGCCACCATAACATTATGTTTTAAAGAAAATTCCAATGGCCGTTTATGTTACCATGAAAAGAAAATTTAATATTTTGTAAAGCTTTATTCTTTTTTTAAAGTGCTTACGTTAAACACACTTCTAATTTCCAGGGAAAATTTTCGAATAAAACTTGATGAGTCTACAATTTTAATTAAATTTAAAAATATGTGGCATTTTAAAATACCAATATTATAAATTAATTGATTTTAAAGTTTACAATACATTTAGTCAGACTTTTTAAATATTTAACACTAACATTTACAAAAACCTTAGCTAAGAATTAGTCAACAAGAATTGCGGAACGTAAAACATTGTCAATGAGACGTATATTTCCAACGATAGAAAAAAAACTAATCATACTAACACGTAGACCATACTTGACTTGCGCTTAACTATATTAAGCTAGAAGGCCATTCGGTTACAGATTAAATAATAACGCCGAGCCTATTATAGAAACCGGGAAGCATGTTTTATGTGACGCCATAAAATGCTTGCAGTTGTAAAACATAGATACACGTTTGTCATTACATTATTACGATATTAAAAAAAACATTAATCTGGGCGTGCCATTGATTTCCAAACTAAAATACGTTATTCTCGAGATCTTTGCTTAGGTTTAGATAAAAATAGAATAAATAGTAAGTGGTATTCTTTCGAAATGATGGCACTGTGTAATTGCTAAGGCTTCATAATAGACATTAACTAAAATGACTAGGTTTTACACGACATCTAACACACTTTAGAGAAAGCGAGACTCGGCAGTGTTTTATTTTTTTGGGATACACGTATTTTTAGTTAGTTATAACTACGACGTAACATTTTTGCTTGGCAAGTAACAATCGTCGTTAATTGTCTATAATATAATTATGCGTGGTAAAAAGATTTCTCCTGTCATCACTTCTTACATAGGAAAATTTTCTATTTAAATTACTCTTAGTCAATCCTAGTGACATCAAATATGTCTGAGTACGGTCAATTTAAGTTCATTTTAAGAACAATCACGACGGTCAATTGCCTTATCAAAGGCAGTCGCTTACGCATCTGATTTGACGCTATTGTCTATTTAACCTCATTTCCTTTCATAATAAAGAATGTCGATTGTTGTAAGGGTACAAACATATCTCAGAAAACATCCTGAGTAATAAAATTAACTTTTATCCTTGATCATACATCAAACGAAGGACAGATTTTGAGGTTTTAGAATGAAAATAATTTACGTCTGTACCTCTTGTTCATGAAAAAGCTACCTGAGAAGTACTAATTTCTTAAAGTGTGGATGAAAATACAATTTAATTAATGTCTTTCATCGAAGTTTTACTTTATTTTTGATGTTGCGTAAAAATTCGGGGTCAAATCGAGGATTTTTTCTAAGGCGCGCGGATCTGAAACGATGTTTTGTTTTTTTTTTGATAGTCTTGACCCAGTTAAAGGAAATGGCACGAGCGTCCACCAACACCTAAGAACCAAGTAAACGCATAAAAACTTCTTTAGCGAGGTAATTAAACAGCTTTTTATGAGCAATACCGAGTTTTGCAATTATGTTAACTAGGCAGATTAACTAAGATTGTTGTTTAATCTGTGGACATGGATTTTAATAGAGAGTAATTGTTTTTTGAAAATACACGCGAACCTAAAAGACACTAACTAACTTGTTTTTAAATCATACTAATATTATAAATGCGAATGTTGAGATAGATGGTTGGATATATGTTTGTTAGCGTTTGTAATCTAAACGGCTGAACGGATTTTGATAAAATTCGGTACAGATGTAGGCAGTCTGGCAGAACACATAGGATACTCTTTTTTGTTTTATTAAAATATCACGCGGACGGAGTCGCGGTCGAAAGCTAGTTTAAATGTAAATAAGATAAACTTAAGAGTCAGAATAATGAAGTGAATATTGCTTGTTAATAATTTACAACGTGTAAACATAAATATGTTAGTCATATCCATATATCTAAAATTAATTATTTTAGATTTTCGTCGTTATGTTTACGTAGAAATTGACATGGTACACCTCAGTGCAGGCGGGATAACCTATTGATACTAAGTTCATTGTCATGACGTATCCACAATATTGTCGACTATAAATAATGTTGCACATACACATGAATAATATCATTATTGCGCAAACCGTGAATTGGAAATTACGCTATTCAACATTAAAAATCAAGACAGCTTTAAACTTTGAGGTTAAGACGAAAAATGAATTAGATGAAAATTTATAACAAAGTCCATTTTTTAGTCAAGAACTTTGAAAAATTGTAATTTAATATACATACATGTAATATTATAAATGCATCAACGGCGTGAACAGACAGACGTGCATAACTATTTTAGTTTTATTGTACCAATTTTCCTTAGAGACGAGTAATTAATGGAGTCAAATACTCTATTAAAACTCGTCTCTAAGGAAAAATGGTTAAACTAAACATGCATGGAGAACCAGCACAATTACACTAACAAGAAAGCTAATTTGCATATCAAACACAATCTTATTAAGGCGGAAGTTTAGATTGATGGAGTATTTGGTATAGATGTAGAGGACAGTCAATTTTGTATTTTTTTAAATTCCACGCGGACGGAATCTATCGCGGGCGAAAGCTAGTTTTAAATAAAACTTTCATGTATGCATGCATCAATTCAACTTTTGCTCACGCAGAATGTCTACGTAGTATCGTCTATAACGGCTACCCTTTCATAATGAGGATGAATGCCCTTCGGCGGGGAGAAAAAGGCGTGCATTAATAATGTCGTTAGAGATGTCTGCGGAGTACGAGGAAATAACCTTGCGAGTTGACCCTACGACACGCCATCAACATATGACCGATTCATTGATATTTTTTAAGTTAATTAAAACGTTTGATGAAAATTCGTTCAAAGACATTATCTGAATCGTCCAGACCATAATTAAAATAAAATAAGCAAGTACGGTTATTATTTTGGATATTTCTTATATTCGGAGTTTGCAGAACGTCAAGTGATTGGAATGTCTTGGTCAACGCGATATTGGACGATCCGAAGGCAATATTTGTATACCGTACAAACAAAACACAATATATTCGCTTCCGGCTTTGGTGGCGTTGTGACGCCATCGAGAATTTTTGAAACCGAGTTCAAAACTTTCAATCTCATTAATAAAAACATAATCAGAAAGTGTTTTATGCGTATACTGGAGATGGAATTAGTTAAACAGGATGGTGAAAACGAGTCTTGTGATAAGGCTGACTTTCTTGTTAATACTCGTTTTTCAAATATTAATGAACTGGTATTGTAACATGTCACATGAGCCAGCAAATATTTCGTAATCATAGAATATTGGCTGCTAACGAAATTGTTTTATTATTATCCTGCGTTTCCGAACTTTAACTACCTATAATGTTATTTATTCGCGTGTATACTTCCCCGGAGAATCACTAGGGGTTTGCGGTCCAACATAATATTCTCGTCTCTATTCTTACAAATTAATGAAAGGGATAACATAAAAAGGGACAACGTAACGGAACAGATTATAAACAGATGTGTCAATCATATTAATTAAAAATTAACGAACCAATCTGACAGACATGAAGCTGTGGCGGAGGCAACGTGGAGCCTCTGCCTTCATTTTCGTCATCGATGCTTCGAATGCTCGGTGGTGTTCGATACGTCACATATTCTGTCACTCCACTTACCTGTAACAAAGAAAATAAATTTAAGAACAAAATATCAAAGGAAACCAGAATAGCATGTATGTAAATAGGAAGATAATAATCATAAACATACATAAATATGTAAATAAAATATCACTTATGCGTCTTTATTGTATGTGACAATGTTTATAATGCAATTGGTATAAACAAGTGAACTTTTCACGTGATTCAGCTCGTTTTCTTCAATGGTCACGTGGAGGTCGACTTTATGATTGTAAATCTCACGTGCACATTACAATCGATTCAAACAACCCACATACTGCACAATCTTTGCGTTGTAAATGTTAACAATGTCACGCCTGTCCTTGTTATATCGCAACATTAGACAGTCGTGAGGAATTGCAGTGAATATTTACGTAGTGAAATATAGAATGTAGTGAATGCTTTGTTAAATATAAACAAGTTCTATTTTCTTAAACATTGTTGTTATGTACCATAAGTAACATATTGTTTACTCTCTAGTTGTATTGACGCCTGTTTTAAACGAGAGAAATTGTGCTGTCTTAGTTTCGATATCCGATTAATACAACAAAAAACAATATTTAAACCTAATCGTTACAATAAAAATGTATTTGCTTTTTGCATAAATTCCACATTCCATAATACTCAATTTTAGGTATTTTGAATAAAAATGATACAAAAAAACTGCTCCAAACGAGAAACTACAGTTTCTAGTAACAAAAAGTGTCCTTTTTGTATCCTAATGGAACGTTGAAATATATATTCCAGATATAATACAAGTACGTACGCGTTTTTGTTTAAAATAGCCGTTTGTGCACTTTGGCTTAGAAATAATTTTCTGTAAACGGTATAAAATTACCTTTACAAATAAACAGAACATGTAAGATAATTGTTTGCAAAACTTAATTATCTTCACAGTTATATGCCTTTGATAAGTCATTGTAGGTTTAGTCCGATTATCTATTAGCAATTATAAGTAAATCACATTGTAAATAAAAATCCTATTAAGAAATACGTTGGAATCCCTTACCCTGTAGATAGGTTAAATGAAATAGTATTGGAATAACATAAATCGCATTTGATCCTTCATATTCATACAATGAAATAGAGAAGAATGGTCGGTTTTAATAAGAAATATAACGTATTAGAATGAGGCTTCGTGTTATACAGATCCTGATTGAAATTGGACGCTCTGTTTGCAAACGATTCAATTAAAAGATCTGGGCAACTGTGATATATTTGTTTCGATCGGGAGACGAGCGAATATGTTAATTGAAATTTAATACATTTAGAAATTTCTACCGCATTTCTGCTAAGAATATTTAAATTAAATATGGGGCAATCGAGCTTTTCGATTAACTGCAAGTCACATCTACACTAATGTTATAAAGAGGGAAGATTTCTATTTTTTGAATTTTTGTATGTATTGAAATAACTCAAAAATTCTTTCACCATTAAAAAGCTACATTATCAATGAGTAACATAGGCTATGTTTTTTATTACTTTTTTAATTTCACGCGGACGAATTAGCGAGCAACAGCTAGTTTTTAACTAAAGAGGAAATGATAAAAATAAATTGAATGAATCATATGTCTTCATTTGCTATTTCATCAAAGACCAATGTCCTAAATACGAACACAAACATAAAATAAACACAGTTGTAAACGTTAAAAAGTTAATTAGTTATTTTATTTTAATTAATTCAAGTTATTAAAAAAAATGCAGATGTCTATGGTCAGTCACTTTGCTTTTTTGGCAAATTCAAGTAGCTGTATACTCGTTTGCCACCTTTTGCTGTTTAAAAACATACGTGCTTTGTGGAATGGTGGAATAAAATATGAAGTGTTATTTGTCTAATAGCAAAAGTTGAGATTGTAGTCAATTATTAATTGTACAATTGACAACTTGTTTATCGCCCGTGTGGATTGCTTTTTTAGCTTGCGTGAAAAAAAACGATATTATGGTTTTATAGTTTGATTGAATCTGCATAATGTACTTTGATATTTTTGCCTGATTTAAAAGAGTGCTGTATTCACAGGACAGTTTGGGACCAAATTTTGTGTTTGGGCGGATTTAGTGTCTGAGCAAAATTGAGGTTTCTCCTAACTCTTCAGACATGACAGTTATGTGAGTAAACATCAAGTATAACAGTAAAGTTAGTGATAAGTATAATAATTAAGCAATACAATTAACAGTAGGTAGAGATAGATGTAAACAACAGAAATGAGCTACAAAACTGAAGACAACTTTGTTGTAGAGTTGCAATTTAAAGTGTTCTAAAATTATCCTTTAGGAATCGATTCTTCCTGGTCTCCCGCGCCGTCTAGACAGGCATATAGGTGCAAACCGCTTTTATACTTACGTCGACTACACATTAAATAATGAGATAGAGTTTTAAAGGCTTCAAAAGAAAATTAAAAGCTAACTATACTATTACATTTTTAATTTAAGTTTCAAATATTTAGAACTGTCTTACTATCTAATACTAGCTGTTGCTCGCAATTTCGTCTGCGTGAAATTAAAAAAATATAGCCTATGTCACTCACAGATAATACGTCTATCGGTGAAAGAATTTTTAAAATCGGCCCCGTAGTGTTTGAGTTATTTCAAAACATACAAAAATACAAATCTATCCTCTTTATAATATTAGTATAGATATAGATGTAGTCGTCATAAGTGTAAGAGCGTTTTTTACAACTATATTTAAAAGTGCAAAAGTGCTTTTGAACAGTATAATAAAACATAGCAATAGCTCAGTTGTAATTTATTAATGGAAATAGTTATGGATTTCGTTTCCTGTACACCGAATTAGTTGATATCCGTTAATTATACCACCATTTAGAAAAGCTTAGAGCGGTTCATTTTCCATGCAATCTAAGTATTTGTGTGCATACTACGTTTCGGGTTACTGCAACGGAAAAGTGACTGTGCTTTTTATATTATTTTAGACATTTCCAATTATACCTTCCATTTTTTTCTTATTACAAGTAGTCTATAATACATGAATACGCATCGGAATTAACATTTTATTTATATTTCATTATTATAAATTAAAAAATTAGTGACAAATATTGCTATGTCTCATATTTGGAGCATTAAATATCGTCTGTAAATCTTATAGTATGATAAGATAGATCAGTCAATCGACCCCTAAATAAATAAAATAATTATTAGAAAACTGTTAGTTGATACAAATTTGCTTCTACCTCTGTCTAAAGGTTAGAGGTTATATAACTTAAGGAAAATTATTTTTATATGTGTAATAAATTAAAAACATAGACAGAAATAAATGCAAAAATGTCAAGCGCCATTAGTTTAATGGTTTAGATTATGGACAGCGAATAATTACGGTCGTTGATTTGAATCTGTTACATTAAAGTAACAAGAATAAATAATAACAGTTATTGAAACAGTTACAGTTATAGTTTTATCAGTTCCGTGGCATATTGTATTAACGTTATTGTTCAAATTGAGATATGTGTAAGAATTCATTGAACGAGGTGAAACGTTTCCGAACCTTTGTTTACGTGCAGTCGTTGAGAAAATTGTTATTATTAACTTAGCATGTACTGATAAACAGTTATCGTGTGAATAATATAATTATTCTCTTCGTGACTGTATATTTTATTGTTCTGCACAACAAAACTTTTAAAATACACGTTGCGGAATTACAAGGCTTTCATTATTCATTTAGAAATATTTTTTATTGAGTTTCAAGTGACTTTCGTGTCAATGACAATATCTTCGTAAAAATTATGTCACATGTCTTTGCTATCTCAAATCATAATATATGCTATGTTTATAAATTTTATCTTGCCATAAATGTTGACTTATGACATAGATATGATAAATTATAATTAGCTGACTATACATTAGGTGACTTTCAATTTGTACTCTATAAAAAAAATGCGTCTAAACGACAACCTGATAGCTTCTAGTCTAGGAAGTTTAATCAAATTAAACAATAAAAAAAATATTTATTATACGTTATATACAATATTTAAGTTTTATTTAAAAAATATTGTATTAGAACGGACTTATTAGGCTTACCGTTAAGCCGGCGGTCCGTTAGCGTGTCCTCCTCATCCCACCACGGCTGATCCGGGATCCTCCGTATCGGCTGACGGTCAAAGTTACCATAGTACTGGAACTCCATTAGACACAACACAAATTTAAATTTCGAACACAACACGAATTTCCAAATAAGAAATTACGCGGGTGATTTAAAAAAAAAATCTCGGCCAGTCACTATCACACACGAGCACTCCATTAATGTCAACGCGATACTGGTTTGTTATTAACTTGTGCACTAGACATAATTAAGATAAATCTGTCGCGTTAGGCACTCATATTGTAACCTTATTTGTTATTTCACTACACAATACGTTCCGTGTTGCTTCAAACTTTTTTATTAAGCAACAACACACTGTCGCGCGTCTTCATAACCTAACTTACCTGAGGTGACAGTCGTTGCTTGTGTATTCGAGTCGTGTGAGCAGTCAGCAAACACTATCAGCCCACTACAAATATCCGAGAAAGAGTATCGTGAAAACAGACGTTTTATAAAACCGGTTGCCACATATTACAAATAAAATATATTCCATACAATGTAAAATAGTAGCTTTAACATTCTAGACTTGATGTTTTGATCGGCGAAAATATTTTTACATTTCAATCTCAACATACCGAAGTTAATAGGCCGTTAACCTTTATAATAAGTTTATTAGCTAAAACTCTTGGGTAAAAATTGTAAAAGTGTAGTACCTACTTATTAGAAAAAACATAGTTACTTTTTAAAAAGTTTAAATATAAGTACATGTAGTATTTTAATACAAAGTCCCGCACAGAATGCATTTAAGGTCGATACCTTGTGTTATAAGTTGGTACGTGTATAACTTAACAATTACTTAAGACCGTACAAAGTACAATACTAAGGACCAAAATAAGGATGACAAACACAAGTCGGACCGAAGTTAGCAAGACTACACGAGTTTAGTTTAGCTTGTACAATTGATAGATCATTCAGAACCATTTCTATCATCATCATCTTTCTCCTTATCTTACTCCCGCAGGGTCGGCACAACAGGTTTTTGTCTTCCACATAACTCTATCATACGTCACAGTAATCACTCCCTTTTTGATCATGTCACCTTTCACGCAATCCATCTATCTCTTTCTATTCTAATATTATTTAGAGGATAGACTTGCATGTTTGCATATAAAACATATACATATAAACATATAAACAACTCAAAAACTACTGGG
>DVQG01001399.1:0-10878 GCA_018231605.1 Papilio ambrax
ATTTGACGGTAGAGGAGATGCATAGGAAGGGGAAATATCCTCTTTATGTGCGTTTCCTCTTCTGTCGGATAAGGGTAGGCAACGTATCTGCAATTGCGAATGTTTATGGGCAGCGGTCTCTTCGCCATTTTGGCGGATTCAGGTGGCCGCTTGCTCCTTTGCTACCTTGTTATAAAAAATCAAAGTTTGGAATATTTAATTATGTGAAATGAAATTTTACTAACATACTCAACGTGGATTTTAGTAAAATATCATCGTAACCACACTTGTAGACATACAAATTATTTATCTCTGTCCAAAGGAAATAACAGGATATGCAATATATTTTTATACGATTTGTAAATTCAAACCACATCTTACTAATATTATAAATGTGAAAGTTTGGATTGATGGATCTCTGAACCTGAACGGCTCAATGGATCTCTATGAAATTTGGCACAGATGTAGAAGATAGTCTGAAAGAACTCAGGTTACATTGATTTTATTTTTTAATTCCGACGGAGTCGCGGGCTAATGCTAGTAGATCAATAAAACATGTAATGTTAAGCATCAATAACGTGTTTAATCTGTAATCGGTCACCTCGAGTAAAGAGCATAGGTCAGCAAAGTTCAACGTCGCGTCGACTATCGCTTTATTCAATTCACGTTACATCTTATGTTAATAACATTAGACGGTGCAAATAAGCAAGTATAATTGTGTAAATACATTAAAATGGCTTGCAAGTACAAAATAAGCAATTCTGTATACGCGTGGAATGTCTTACGACTAAACCCGATTTTATGTTAACGTGATTTTAAAACATCGATAAATATTTTTAAAAATCATAGCGTAGCATATGAAAGCTTATTAAACATTTAGTTATAAAGTATTTTCAATTAATAGATAAGGTTTTATAAAATGGAAAATATAAGAAAAATTAAATAGTACTTGATTACCACATTCACATTTTGGGCTATATATTTACATCAACAAATTCTCAGCGTTAATTATGTAATTTTTTTAACTCATGAATAGTACGTCAAGCTCTACCTAAATTTGAATATAAACTGAAATTAAATGCTGCATAGATCGGGCAGAGTTACGGCATAACAATTGTTCAAAGTAACGAGATGCCTCTTTAAATTATTCAATACGTTTTAAGAAAGCGCGCACTGCCTAAAAGAAAGTGAATGGTGGGGCAACTTGTAGGTAAATTTTGTTTCTCTTGCACGATTTGTCATGCTCGACATATTAGAATACCAATGTATAGTTTCACCGTGTAACATTCGCTTTATTAAAGTAGGTCAGAAAATATATCCAAGTATGAAGATACTTTAACTTGTTAAATAACAATACAATGTGACGCAACATTCGTCCTTGTTCACTAGATGCCGTGGCATAAATTATCTCGAAATGTTTATGTTCGTAATCTACCATGAATTAAGTTGTGCGAAAATTCATTCATTGACTGATACTAAGAATAATTATAGAAGAAAATAATATTTACAATAATAATTGTAATTTATAGTACTTTTAACGTAGAATTTTTACTGTGTAACATAATGACTACCATGGTTTTATCGATTTATTTTGAATTATCGATTTAACCTAGTTTAACGAAATTATCTAATCAACATTACCAGTAATATGCTTTTGATTTCTTTTGATTCACAATATTATGAATGAAAAAATCTTATTTATAATTTTTAGTCTTCTGACATTCTACTCTAACTGGATCTTATGAGTAAACTATATTAAAGGGTTCTAACTTTCTTTAAATTGAGATGATTTAACGTATACGTGATGTTAATTGATTTTTTTCTTAAATTCCAGGTGATTTCGGGCGATACCAATGCTTCCAGTTTATCCTTCATATTCTGGCGGCGCTGACTGCCGGCATGCACATGCTGTCTCTTGTCACAGTAGCCGCAGTGCCTGACCATAGGTAAACTAATAGACAAGATAACATAACTAAAAAAAAATAACGGTGTCGAGTAGTAAACTAGACATATTGTAAGTACCGACTAATTTCGAACCCTTCCCTAGTGGAACTGAGATTAATTCGTCGATCTCGCGGTATCGAAACTAGTCGATAGTTAACTCATTCTATACATGGATTAAGACGTTTTTAATTTAAACGTTAATTTAACACTATTCAAGCAATATTCGACTAGTTAGCAATTTAAAATAATGTTGCCAGTCGGGCAGTAATTACTACAAAGGTTTATACATTAATTGTAATTCAACCCACTCTAGGTACTATTTAATATACAGCAATTGACATATTTACCTTAACTATTATAGTATTTAATTGATTTACTTTATGAACATGTTGAGATACTAGTAATAAAGAATTACTAGGTACTTTACTTTGGTATAATTTACTATAAAAGGTGGCAGAATACTGAAAATATTAAAATAAATTATTACACTAGGTCTGAACACCGACTATAACAGGCAAAAGATGTGGTGAGCGGTTTCGCTTTTATATAATCTTAAACTTGTGTACTTTCGCTTTTGTTTATGATTGCAATATGCTTTTCTTGTGTTAATCTCTAGAGTAACTCTCAAATTCTTTTTTTATATTTCAATCTGTATCTTTTCTAGAACACAATGTGTTTTAATATTTTTTTAGTATTACTGCGATCGTAGATTATGTTATTGCATAACGTTTTATATGTCTTTTATCTTGGAAACTATTTTATACGCCTGTCCTGTTTTTATTTATCCATAGAAACTTTCTTTTTTATTGTAAACCGTAAATAAATTTGACAGTTAAGAGATGAATCTTCCATTGCATGTGCATGAATTATGTGATCGTCCTGAAAATTTCTACTTAAGTATTCCAGAAATACCAATGAACAAAATTTCCTTTCGGGGTGCGTTAATCGTTTTCATAATTAATCACCTGTTTTTGACAGACATTGCAATAAATAATCATAAGGGATTTAACAAAATTATTTTTACTTGAAACCAAGTCTACAAGGAAATGTTTAGAGCAAGATTTAGCATAAGAGGAAAGTTTAGTCTACTTTCAACAATATCTTGCCTTTATTATTTCATATTTTAGTTTTTATTTGGGTTGACAATATTTTGCTAAAGGTCAGTGATAACAGATTTCAATTTAATTATCTCTTAGAAAAAAATAATTAACCAAACATTTCAATTGAACTAAGCAGAAGTTATTACAAAAATAAGGAAGTGACCTTTTATTTCTAAGACTGTTTCCCAAGCTATAAATTCCTTTTACTCTTTTATTTTTTAAGTATTAAATTTGCACCTCTTAACCAAACTACATTTTTTTTAAATTTAATAGTGAGTAATACTTTACTTGCAATTTTTTACGTTTTAAAGTTTCAAATGCTTTTCGGGACAAAGGGTTCTGTTTGGTATCGGCTTTGGTGGTCGTTTTGTAAACGAATACCGTGTGACGTTTGTGCTATTTACACATTGGGTGATAGAAAGTAAGTACACATTGCTATAAAATATCTGATTACATGTTACTGGACGTATACGTATTTAATGCTTTATTTGTGCTAATACACATAATTCGTTTCACTAAACTTTTCATTTTCATACTGACTTTTCATTTATCATGTTACTCCGTTCGTTAAGTTACACACCTTCAGTTTTACAGTTAGACTGCAATAAACTGAAGGTGAGTTATTCACTTTTTACACCTACGAGAAATTTGAAATATTACATTTCCATTCGCATTTAAATTTTAAGTAGAAATGTTGCTTTGTATTTATTTAACCGTATCACAATATACTATTGTATTGATTAAATACAATAGTTATAATAATATAACGGAATGTATTTGTATGAAATATTTCCAAGTTTCAATGTTCTACATACAAATGTGATTACCGCACTAATAATGTATTCATTGCATGCTAAATATCGTTATGCATGTTATTTGTAATAATAATATAATAAACAAGTCATTCACGTTTTATTTACTTTATAAAAAATCTATGTCCAATTGTCCAGAAATTCAGTTTCCACTGCCGAAACTCTTGCATAAAACAAGTTGTAACATTGTTTTTTAAAGGGAGATAGAGAAATCTGGTTTTATGCAAATGTTTTAGCAATGTAAACTCCCATATCATGTAAAGTTTGAACTTCGACGTATGGCGTCAAAGTGTTATACATACACGTTTTATATTTTGACATATTAGATTTGTATTAGACTATATAACGTATATTTAGTGTTGCTTTTTCAGTATCTATTTACTTTATTTTATGTTTAATTTTATAAAAGCACAAGCATTCATTCATTTGCACAAGATTTTGTTTGAATTAATACATTAACATAACTCAAAATTAATATTCGTTTTAACATTTTCAGATGTGCCCTCGAGGGAATAGACAGCATAAATTATACGGAACCGTGGAATTCAACTCTGGTGCAAAACGCAATTCCTATCAATGAACACGGAAAATTGGAATCATGCTATGTATATGGAGTTAATAAAACTTTAAAGGAGTGTCAATCTTGGGTTTATGATACAAAGTACTATACGTCATCCCGCGGGATCGAGTGGGACTTTGTTTGCAGCCGGCGATGGATGGGGGCGACCGGACAAACTGCATACATGTTCGGAGTTGTCGTCGGTTCTGTTGTACTCGGTCGCTTGTGTGACAAGCTCGGTAGGAAAACTATCTTCGTTTGGTCGGGTGTCCTCCAACTCGCATTCGGTATCGCTGTCGCCTTTACTACGGAATACTACACTTTTATCGTAGTACGTTTTCTCTATGGCATCTTCGGTTCCGGCTCGTACATCGCTGGCTTCGTTCTCACAATGGAACTCGTAGGACCAACAAGGCGCACCATATGCGGTGTTACTTTTCAAATCATGTTCGCGATTGGTATTATGCTTTTAGCCGCCTGGGGATATCTTTTGGACAATAGATTCTATTTGCAAATTCTATATGCATTGCACGCAGTAATTCTACTTCCCCATTGGCTAATAATGGACGAATCTCCCAGGTGGCTTTGGGCACAGGGTCGCGCACGCGAATCTGTTGCCATTATAGAAAAAGCTCTTAAAGTGAACAAATCTAATGAAACCGTAGATACACCTTCGCTGGTGTCTCAATGCAAAGTGACGTGCGCAAAATACACAGACGAGCATTCGGCTGGAACGATTGACCTTTTCAAGACACCGAATATGCTTATGAAGACGTTGATTATCTCCGGCTGCTGGTTTGCTAATGCGGTTGTTTATTATGGTTTATCTTTGAATACAGGGAAACTTAACGGTAATCCTTATTTCATTATGTTCTTAATGGGTGTTGTGGAGCTACCGAGTTACGTCATTATAATGTATTATTTGGACCGAGTTGGGCATCGAGCACTGATAAGCGCGATGTTGTTGTTAGGTGGAATTTCATGTTTAGTTGTCGTTGCCTTACCGCATGGTTCTACGTCAGCGACAGGAGTCGTGATGGTCGGTAAACTCTTCATTTCTGGATCTTATTCTATTATTTACAAATATTCAGCTGAACTATTCCCGACGGTAGTCCGAAGCTCTGGTGTCGGTCTCGGTAGTATGTGTGCGAGTGTGTCAGGTGCCTTAACACCTCTGATTAGTTTGCTCGATACCTTAAATCCCAAAATCCCAACTGTTATTTTCGGTTTTCTGGCTTTACTTTCCGGCTTTTCTACATTCTTTTTGCCAGAAACTATTGGCAGGAATCTTCCACAGTCAATTGAAGATGGGGAGAAGTTTGGCGTTGGTGATACATGTTTTACGAATTGCAGTGGTAAAACAATAAGTACTTCTTCATTGGACTTACCTGAAACTATGGTCCCGTTGGATGCTGAAAAGAAGCAATAAGATGGTTTAGAAATAAGCAGCGAAACTTTTATTGGTAATTTATTGCAAGATAAGAAAAATTATTTAAACATCATAATCAGGGTAAATTATTACAATAGTAAAAGTTGCCTCTCTAAAATTGTACAGTGTTATTTTTTATGTAGGATTAACTCTATAACTTAATAGTCTTGTATGTTATGATACTGGTTATCGCATAAGTTATAAAAAGTACAACCAGGGTAAATTGTTCAATTTAAAAATGAGTTTTGTTTTAGATTTAATGAAACGTAATTATTATATTTGAATGCCAAAAAGACATGACGCTCATACTTTCATGATATTTAAAAATAAGGAATATTTCCTAATATGCTCTATAGCGATGAACTGAGTTTAAATTTCATTGTTTATATTGCTAGTAATTTGTATTCAATCTTGCCTACTGTTTCTATCTATATATTGTATTTTACAATAATCCGTGTGCTTCCACTGTTCATCAATATAAACTTCCCTTAATTCTCGTCAAAAAGAAGTAAACATGTACAGTCAGCTGCATTAATATGAATACAGTTAAAAAAATTTAGAAATTTGTTTTGTCACTCAGTTTGAAAAACATTTATGTATTAGTGATTGGTAGCATTGCATTCGGATTTATTAAAAAATATAGGCGTATAAAAGTTTCTGAAGCTTTGCAATAGTGTAGCTATTTATGAAGCTGATTGTACAAGTGATTCCCCAGTGGAACAACGGTTATAGATTTAATAATAATTTTATTTCGACTGTGTTTATTGAAGTCACTAATATTATACGTATAGCTTACAATAAGATTAAAATGTTCAGCTTTTTTTATTGAGCTGTTTTTAAATTTTCTAATAGTAGTTAAGTTATCTAGTCAGGTTTTACGTAAAAATCGAATTAGACTGGATAATCCTAGTTCTATAAGTAATTATTTGAAGTCATTGGCATCAATCAAGAAAATATGCAACATTTCCTGGTGAAAGTTTATAGGAGAAATGTTAATAGAAATGTGATTATTCATTCCCTCACTTTTCAAGCCGAATTTAATGTATCTTGTAATGTTTAGGAAAAAGTGCTATAATTATTATTAAGTAAATTATAGAAGATCCTTTAATATTAAAGTAGGTCGTAATTGTTTTGTAAATGAAGTCGATTTTTAAGTACAACATTTATTTCATTCGAAAACAAAATAATGTCTTAGATCCAGTCAGTCATAATAAAACGTTCACATTTCTAAATGTCCGTAACTAGTCTATGGTTATTATTTTAAGAGTAGTTAAACAGAAACATCACAATGTTAAATTGCATATATGTAGATTGTATTTAGATTTAGATCCTAAAAGGCTTTACTAATACTAAATGTTAAATATACCTAATTGTAATTACCTACATTCGTTTGAAAATTTACACGCATGGAGACGATGACGCAGAACAAGAACCAATAGAAGACGTAGCTTTTAAATGTCTACTACAAAATAATGGTCTTATACAGCTAATTGCTTTTTATTACTATTTCTTCGTTTCCGCAAATCACTACTACCTAATTGGTTATTATTATTGGTGGAGTTTGCCTCGTTGCAAGGAACAAGGCAATTTTTCTGTAAGTGGACCACTGCATATTTTCGTAACTGTACATTTTGTGGTCTCTGTTTTGTTAAAGAGAATATACGAGATGCCATTATATATTAATCCAAGCGTCTGTGCAGAGGATTTCTGGGGATGTGTATGGCTTGGAAAATATCTATCTAAGTTTTGATAAATTCAATAAATTCCACTTAAATTTTAAGTTTTAATGTGTAACATATTATTTCCATGAGTTTTTTTAGATTTTACAGCAATAATAACAGAAAAATTTTATTATCTGTTTATTTCTTAATTCGTTTAAAGATTTTTATGTGAATGATGAATGTTACAATTTTGTATGTTAATATAGACTTAATTTACAGATTTAAAAGTATATTTTAATAAACGGTATTTAAAAATTTAGCTCGTATTATTTATAACCTCTTCTAATAAATAACATTTATTGTTATTCGCATTTCTTGGTAACGGATAATGATTAAAATTACCTAAGATTTAGTTATGATGATTATATTTCTGACAGATTTACATTTATCCGTTTTCCTTATTGAGTTTTATATTAATAATATAATGAAGTGGTCAATTTAACTATTGAATGGAGACGTTGCAACAATTCAAAAACCGCAAGGGTTCGTGACTTGGTATGTTTATCTTACTAATATTGTAAATGCGAAAGTTTAGATGGATGGATGTTTGTTTTAGTTTGTAGCTCAAACAGCTGAACGGATCTCGATGAAATTTGGCATATATATAGAGGATAGTTTGGAAGAACACATAGGCTACTCATTTTTGTTTTTTTTTTTTGAAATTCCACGCGTTCGAAGTCGCGGGCGAAATAAATCTCTTTTATAAGCCTATGAAACCTTTGATAGATTACACAGATAAAGTGTAATCCATAACATATATCTTTTAAACCGAACTAAATAAACCGTTTCATCTTCGGAAAATAAGATAGTTTTACTTAGTTTATATTAGTAATGATAAAGATCGTGGTGCAATCGAAGACCAGACATAGTTTTTCTTGTATTAAAATTTAAAACTACGTAGTTAGGTTAGGTACTATAGTTGGAAATCATGCATGTTTTGTAATGTATTTATTGAATTTTATTAAATTTATTGGAAACTTATCCGAATTCAATAGCCTATAGATTTAGTTTGGCGGAATGCCAAATTACAATTTGAACACGAAATTCTTGACACAATTAATTAGATTAGATTATTAGAGATTAGCATAACCTTCCAAATGTATTATTATTATTGCTTTTAATCTTTGTATTTCTATTCTATTATCGTAAAACATTCAATAACAATTTCAAAGCGTAGTGGCTCAAATGTCTGGAATTTACACCGTAGTCTGGACTGGGCTTCGTTCGTGCGATGAATCTTTTATGGTCTTACTCTAATACTGTTGTTTTAATTTTGTAGTTTTGTCGAATGGTTAACTGTTAAGCATGGTAAATAGCTATCATAGTTAGATCGTAATTGATGTTACATATGTTGCTAATGCAATAGTGAAACGTAATGTAATGAATATGTTTTCATTTTCAGGTGCTGGATTGATGGTGTCGACACTAACGAGACAGTGGCAGCTTGGAACTCCACGGAAGTGCTGGCCGCAATTCCGATGACGTTAGAAGGAAAATTACACAATTGCTATCTCTACAATGAATACAACGAAACGGAGAAATGTTCGAAATGGGTCTTCGACACAAGGTATAGGACGTCGTCGCGAGCTATCGAGTGGAGTTTCGTTTGCGACCAGCGATGGATGGGTGCAATCACGCAAATGGTCTACATGTTGGGCGTATTCACCGGAGCTGTTGTGCTGGGAGGCATGGCGGATAAATATGGGAGAAAAACAATATTCTGCTGGTCGGGAGTGCTACAATTAATCTTCGGTGTACTAGCTGCGTTTATACCTGAATATTGGTCGTTCTTACTTACACAATACCTTTACGCAATATTTGGTTCTGCCGGTGCTTATATCACTGGTTTTGTTTTAACTATGGAGATAGTTGGAGCGAATAAAAGAACGGCATGCGGGGTCGCTTTCCAGTGTGCGTTTGCGTTAGGTATAATGCTAGTAGCAGGCTGGGGAGCTCTTATTGATGATAGACAGCTTTTGCAAATCGTTTACGGACTACACGGTCTCCTTTTGATACCGCACATATGGATAATGGATGAATCTCCTCGTTGGTTGTGGGCCCAAGGTCGAGCGAAAGAAGCTGTAGATATAATACAGAGAGGTCTTAAATGTAATAAATCTGAAGAAATATTAGATAAAGCTCGATTGGTATCGATAGGTAAAGTAGAAAAATCAAAAGATGAAGACGACGCACCATCTGCTACTACGTTAGATTTATTCAAAACACCAAATTTAAGGATCAAAACTCTTAACGTTTGTTTATGTTGGTTTGCAAATTCACTTGTGTATTACGGATTAACTCTTAGCACTGGTAAAATGGAAGGAAATCCTTATTTAATAACAGCTATTTTTGGTTTTGTAGAATTGCCGAGCTACGCTGCCGTGATTTATTTCTTGGACATATGGGGTAGAAGGCCTTTAATTAGTTCTATGATGTTGATTGGCGGCTCCGCGTGTATAATCGCTGCTTATTTACAATCTGGAAGCATTATCTCAACTGCTATAGTGATAGCGGGCAAGTTATTTATCGCGGGATCTTTTGCCATTGTTTACAATTATTCCGCGGAACTGTTTCCTACTGTGGTTCGTAATTCGGCTTTAGGATTAGGTTCAATGTGCGCGAGGCTGTCTGGAGCTCTGACACCATTAATTTCATTATTAGATTCTTTTGATCCGAAAATACCCGCCGTTTTGTTCGGTATTATAGCTCTTGTGTCAGGATTTTTAACGCTCTTTTTGCCGGAAACAACTAACAAGCCAATGCCACAAACTCTGGCCGATGGCGAAACATTCGGAAAAGGAGATACTTGTTTCGCGTCCTGCTTAGGCAAAAAGAAGAATAGTCGGAGATATTCGGTAGAAGACAAAACACCCGAAGCAATGGTTCCTTTAGAAGATATGACTAAAAAGGTCTGAGCAAACTACGATAGAGATATAAATTACTAGTACAACATTTAGCTAAGTAAGAAATAACTATTTTGTACCTCGATGTTTACTACAGTGAAAATGGTACTTTCGAATATTTATGATTTTTATGTAAAGCACAAACAAATGTATTATTTTTGTAATCTCATTATTTAAAAGCAGATTCTCATATCAAACCTACCGGTTTGAGATATAGTACCTATAATCAAATGTGATCAAATTGTGTACAAGATCTTCAAAAATGTAACTGTTATTATGTTAGTTAATATTAAAGCGTTATTTAATGTTCCTTAAAATCCTACAGCCTGACAAGTGTGTTGAGTTGTAAATACAACAATTTATGTTACCTTACGTTATAATGTTACCTTAATAAATAACTTGAATTACAAATAATATTGTACATTTGTACG
>DVQG01001400.1:0-10877 GCA_018231605.1 Papilio ambrax
CATACACATATAATATCCATACTAGATAAAGAAACTCTAACAAACATCCATCCATTCATCTAAACTTTCACATTTATGATATTGCTATATTACTTAATTACTTATTTGTCTGTCCAGCACTCCTGTTGTCCGAATGTGTTCGTACAGAACGTGTTCGTGGACACGCACGACCCGCGCTTCCCCTGGGTGGCGTTCTTCGCGTCCAGCCACATCCGCGCCGGCACCGAGCTCACCTGGAACTACAACTACGACATCGGCTCCGTGCCCGGCAAGCTGCTCTACTGCTACTGCGGCTCCGACAACTGCAGGGGTCGCCTGCTCTGAACTCGCGACATACTGCACAAAACAATACCAACGTTAATGCTTACTAGACAGATTCGAAAATTGTATAGAAGAAGCGCCATCTATTAATATGTCCTCAAAACCACTTGTCAATGAAATTAATTACCTATAAATAATATAAATGTTTGTTTTATTTTGTGACGGTTTAGATTTTTTTTTTATTTTAAATTGTCTTTAGAAGGAAGGTTAAACCATTGTTATATACACATTTTTCGCATTGATGTTAATGATAGGTTATTGTGTTCGTCTGTCATTTGGTGCAGCTGTTTTTTAGATAAAATAATTAGGGTCTGTCCTACCACTCGGCTCAGATAGCTTATAACTGACGTCGCTGTACCAAAATTCGATATTTCCATGTCATATTTATATGTTGGATTGTTATCTGACAATTTACAAGAATTGTAGGACAGGCCCTTTATAATTTAAATTGTCATCATGTCTGGAAAACATCGGTTTAGTTGTTGTTATGTAACCTTTGTGTTCACGATTGCGTCTCGTTTACTCCACTTCAGAAACACGTGTATAAGCATTGTCGTCTCTGTCATTCTCTACACGTTATAACAATGTATCGTACGGGGTTACTGCAGTGGAAACCCACATTAATGTGACTTGTATAAATAATTGTAAGACTTATTTTAAAGTTGTTTTGAATGGTTTTGATATTTAACTTGATACTTGTGAAAGAAAATATTTGATGAAATACTTTATGTTTGTAATTTAGAACAATTAGCTTTTTAAATGCAATATGTATGGATGTGTTTTAGTTTTTTTTATATAATGTAGTAAATTTTAGACCGATTATAATAAGTTCTAAATTGTAATAAAATTCTCCATCTGTTTTATCTCGAATTTTAAGAACTGTCAATTAGTTTTATAAAGTAACATTGTAATTTGGTAAAATTAGTGTAACCGGATACCATCGTTGTCGGCTGTATGTTTTTTATAAACCATGTAGATATTTCTTTCACTATCTTATAAAAAAAACAAAGACGAGTGTTATGATAGTGGTATTATCCAGTATAATTTCTCAGTACTAAAGTCAGTATTTAGTTAATTTTGTTATATCGATAGCCTAATTATAAGGGAAATATTTGATAAGGATAAATAAATATCTTTCAACATACATGCCTTTGATTTTTAAAACCACCTATTTATTAATAATAAAAAAAAAAAGATAAAAACACCAGTTATGTCTAAAATATTGTTTATTTTTATAAAATTACTTCACTTTCACTTAATGATAAACATTGGTCTATTTGTGTCAAGTCACAACGCACTTTTTCAACGTTATACCCACGTTTATTGACACGTTAGAAAAAACACTATAACCATACACTTCATAGTCGGAGATTAGGGGGTGCGTGTTGTTTTAAGTCCGGTAATGATGTCGGGGGGGGTGCGTTGGTAATGATGTTGAGGGGTGCGTGTTGGTTATAGTCCGGTCATGATGTCGGGGGGTGCGTATTAGTTGCGGTCTGGTCATGACGTTGTGGGTCGGGGGGCGTGTGTTCGTTATAGTCCAGGCATGATGTAGGCGATGTTGTGCAGCGTGTTCTGCATGACGTGTGCGGGAGGCGCGAGGGGCGGCACGGCGCGCACCACGCTCAGCAACGGCCCCAGCGAACACAGCAACGTATCTAGTAACACCGACACGGACCCCGACACCGCGATCTGACCCTGAAACATTACAACCAAAGAACATGAAATTAATAATACTTTCGTGGGACACTAAACTGGTTGGTGCCAACACCGAAAGTTGTCACGTGTGTTAAGTCGTATTTAATAATTAACCATAATATGTCTGTACAGGTACAGTACAGTATCCATTGCTCTCAGATAGGGATCAATCGCAAAAAACCTTTTTCTATCGTTTTTACAAATGCATAAGTTTAGATGGGTGGATGTTTGTTAGAGTTTGTAGGCTAAACGGTTGAACGGATCTCGATAAAATTTGGCATAGACGTAGAGGATAGTCTGAAGGAACACATAGGCTACTTTCTATTTTTTTTATTCCTACGCGGACGGAGTCGCGGTCGAAAGTTAGTTACTTATAAATCATACTGTTTAGTTATAAGAATTTTGCAGTAGTTAGGACTTTATCCATTGTAGTAGTAAACCTCATGTTCCTTGAGCCGCTCTCCGATGATGGCGAGGCTCTCCCCCAGCAGGCGGAGATGCGCGGCCACGTCCACGGTGCCGCAGCCGGTGACGCGGTAGACGGCCGCCGCGCCCCCGCTGCCGCCGCTGCCCCCGCTGCCCCCGCTGCCCCCGCTGCCCCCGCCCTGCACACTCACCGCTGACGTGGGGCTCACACTCACTGGCTGTGGAATTCATTACACACATCATCTTCCTCCTTATCCTACTTCTATAGACACTAATAACTATTACATAACAATTTTGAAATTATAACATGAGGGAGCAAGAATGAATAAGTATTTATTATGCTAGTACATACTACCTTCTGGCCACAACATTACTCTTGTTAGGTGGGAGTGCGGTCAAGTGCTAGATAAGAAAACGTAAAAAAAAGAAAAAGGAAGTTGAAAGTTGGTGGTGAGGTGAATTAACATTTTATAAGGTATAATGGTAGAAATAAAACATTATCAAGTAATTTCAGATTTTGGGGGTATAAATTTCATTAAATCTGTTCGCAATATTTTTGCCTTGAATAACAAAAATCTATGTGCAAAATGTGAAGTGTTGTCATCTACTTACTGTGAGTGCATTTTGCGCGGGCGGCGGCTGGCGCGCGCGGTTAGCCGGCGGCCTGCCTGGACCCGCATTTGAGGTTGGTCGGACACCTGTAAATAAAACATACAATCTCACAGAACTTACATGATAATATAATCTGCTTTTACTTGCTTATACTTGTAAGGTTGTAATCATCAAATATTTTTACTTCATATATAAGGCCAGTTATAAGCTGTTAAATTTTTGGCTAATTTGTTTGATCAATACATTTGTTAGATTTTACATACTAACAAAGGTGTCAAATCTACGGCCTTTTAAAAAATTTGACCAAAACATAAAATTGAAAGTGTTCCTTCAATTAATTTTAATTTATAAAATTTATAAATACTCACTGGGATTAGATATAATCTTGGATGTTGTAACTTGATTGCTCTGCTCCTTTTGCATAGCAAACCTCTTTGCCTTCCGTTTCCATAAATATCTCTCATTATATGTTACCTGTTTGAAATGTCATAAATATTACATACATAAACTCTAATAAAACTAAATTGCTAGCTAATAAGATAATTAAAAAAAGGTTAAAAAAACAGCATCAATTACCTTAAATCTTATTAATTTACTTGATTAGTGAAATACTACTGTGGCATACCATAATTCCATACATGTGAAATTAAAAAATACACTTATGAGCCTATTCATTCTTCCAAAATATTGTTTTATACCTTAAATTTGATACAGAATAAGGCAGCCCTTCTGGATTTATGTGGTAACAAACATCTATCTAAACTTTAGCACATTTGGCACTACATAATAAATCAAAGTTAACTTACATTAGCCCACATCTCACCCAATTTCTTTGATATTGCAGAGAAATCCATACTTGGACTCTGTCGTAAAAGATCATTTCTTGCTTCCTTTGCCCACATCATGTATGCAGTGATTCGAGTCTTGCCTAATAAATGAAAACTTGTACAGTTTCAATTTTCATAAAACATACAATTATAGTCTGACCAGTGATATAAAACCCTCAATATTTTATAGAAAAATAAGGAACTAATTACTACATTAAAAAGTTACCGATTGAAGATTTTTCAACAGTGTCTATAGAAAATATCCAACTACCTTTGTCTTTTCTCTGGGCTTTGGCTCGACCAATAACTTTCCCATCCTTTATTATGATTTTTTTCTTGTTACTTTTCTCCATCATGTAGAGAGAGTTGGCGGGTGTCCTTGCGATGCCTTCATCTGAAGCTGAACTATCTGACTCCATGCTAAAACAATAACATAATAATGAAAAAAAAAAACAATAAAAACAGGAGAAAAATGCTTGTTTTTAATGTAACCTTTCAGCATTTTCTCCGTTGTTTTCATAAAAGTCAGATTCACTTCCCGAAGCAGTACCCGCGTCTTCCGCGGGCTTTTGTGGTGTATCATGAAACTCCATAGGTTCTTCTTGTTTAAACCCGGCGTATGACTTCACTGGAGTTTGGCGTCGAAACCTAGTCTCTATATCGTCTGGAGACTCAAAATCCATCAGCTTTGAACTTTTCTTTCTTACTCTTCCGCTTCGGGATATACCCGTAACCTCCAAATCTAGGAAAGCAAAAGAAATCATTTTTCTGTTTGCAATGAAAAAACATTAATGATTAAAAATATCCTTTACCGTCTTGCATAGTGATGTAGAATTACTAAAAATTAAGTGGTTATGAAAATATATTGTTTGTTTTCGTAACGTAAGACGCGCCAACCACCTTTCAATTGTTTGACAATTGACGGATGTCAAAAAGGCAAAGAGCCAAAGAGTATGAATGTCAACAAAACCCAGATACACACTGACCAAAAAAGTATATACATCTATGCAGATGGTGATATATAAATAAACCACTGTGACGATAACCCCCGCATCGTTAATTAATTTTACATTTTCTGTACAGCTCCTACTTCTTGAAAACTTTTTTTTATATTTCGTTAATGTAAACCATTAAGGAATCGTTTAAGAATAATGACAGAAAATAAAAATCTCTAGGGCCTCGTTGGTCCATACATTGATTTAAGGATTAATAGAAAACAATATACATTTATAACAATCAATACTTTATTTATGTTTACGTTTCTTCAGTAATAACAATTACCCTTAAATCTGCATATTATACAAAATTACCATTTTAGGCAATACATAAATTGCACCTGAAAGATAGATACCAAAAAATGTCCCTTTTTATACGATAAAAATATAATCCGTAGCCATAATAAAAAAAATATTACATTAAAAAAAATAGTGGAGCTCTGAGGCAAGAATGTGTTAAATAACATTATCAACAGCTGCTTTTTAGCAAGAAAAATAATTGAAGTTAGTTTTGTTTGTGATAAAAAGAAACATATGAAAGCAAAATAATAATTTCACCTGTAAAACTAAATGCACTTTTTTAAAATCATACAAAAAATATTAAGTAGGCTTAACAAATAACATATTCAGCCTATTTTTTATCCATACAATCAAAAATGCTCATAAAAACTTAGGGCTCATTCTCTTAACATTTTCGACATAATTTGTATTAGTTTTGTATAGCGCCCTTACCGACCGTAACGTAGACCAACAAATCTCATAGTCGACGACGTTACGAATACGTGCTTGTAACTGACACGAAAATATTCGTGATGGATCAAAATCTAATGTTATTAATTATCATGTAACAATATTAATAAAGAAGTCTATTTGTTGAACACATATCACAATGAAAATGATTTTTGTAATTTCTTAAAACACCTTTGAATTGACAGTATAAAATTGTGCTGCCACCTGATAAAATTCAAGGCAAAGATAAAGTATTCAAAGTGTAGACAAGCAAATTAACCATTATGCATGTATTACTCAGCTAACGCGACCCATTATACTGCCGAAAATAACAGCAGCACATATTATTATACCAATTCCAGTAAAAATTTGATTCGGTTCTAATATAACTTTATGTTGCAGATCATCTTTTTCTTTTTCGACATCGTCTAGATCATGGTGAACGGCGTTTAGGGCTTTGGCGAGCTCCGCATCCGATTTGGCGCTGGTCTGCGACGCTGCGACTACCAATCGTTTTAGTTCCTTTATTTGAGTTTCCACAACATGTTCTTGATGATTTAAATGTTCTGAAACATATACACTCTCAGAAAACTCAACATTAAAAATAAATTATTGATTCAATTTGAGAATATGTATGGCTGCGAATTTTGAATAAATACTAACCTATTAATGATGATTGTTTATTGACTAGATGATTTACATTTTCTTGCATAAGTTGTAGATTTTGTGCAAGTTGTTCCTGTAGTCAAATAAAATAATTGTGTATAAATCTTTACTAATATTATAAAGAGGAAATATTTGTTATTTTGTATGTATTGATATAACTCAAAAACTACTGGGCCGATTTTTAAAACACATTCACCGTTAGAAAGGCAATTTATCTGTGAGTAACAGAGGGTATATTTTTTTAATTTCATGCAGGCGAAGTCGTAACCAACAGATAGTTATCTATATTCGTGTATTTAATTAATTTCCATATTTATTTATGTTTTTTACATGTGCAATTACCTGATAAGCGAATTCAGTTTTCATAGCTTCAGTGATATCCGCTTTGCTGGCGCTGCCGCCGCCCGCGATGGTGTAGAGCACGCTGGCACTGCGCGCCATCTGTTGCTCCATCATGTCACGGAACTCCGCCATTTTTAAACGGTTATTGATTGTTGAACCAGCTATACCTAACACTGTACCTATAAATGGAACAGAGCTAAATTTTTCTACAATGTGATAAGGAATACACATTTAAAATATACTATGTCAGGCACAAAATCAAAAACACCAGAGACTGACCAACATTGTTTTTTTTAATCTAATAAATAAAAGAAACAAACAGTTGTTTGTCATTTCTGAAATAATGTCTATATGTCTATATGAATGTAATGCTTTAGGCTATGTATTTTCATGCTATTAAACTCAGGGTGAGTAAATACGAAAAAAAATTACTATGAAAAAGGGACAAAAACTACAAGCAAACACTCGTAAATAGTCAAGATTGCCATGGTTACTTAAAGGCCAACAGCCTCCATTTTCATTTGACTTTTTGAATTTTGACATTTGCAATTTAATATCTCACAGAATTTAATAAGAAAACAATTTTTTATTAATGGGAAAAGCTAGTATGCATATACACAACATTTATAAATATCTATTTTGTTCTGAGTAACTGTTAAAGAATACATCAAAACATTAAGTCCATACTTTATTATAAATTTACAAACACAGTTAATTGGAAACAGTATGTAAAAATATATCTCTTTACCTAAAAAAAATGTTGTCTTGTTGTAAAAGAATCTTTATGTAATGTTTACTTACCAAATATAGAAGCGACTATGTACCAGTATTTGTTACGTTCAGCATGTGCTCTCTCCCGTTCATGGCCCAGCTTCACCGCTGCAGACATTGTGGCGAAAAGTTCCCTTTCCTCTCTTTCTGCATCCGAAAACAGTGTCCGCAGTGCTCTCTCTTGTATGATTAACTGAAATTCATTTGAGTTGTATTAGACACTTTAAATTCTCATTAAATTCTTTTCAATTCTTTTGGAATTTTTCTGGTAAAGTCTTATCAAGAATATATAAATCCTCACCTGGAGGATGTTCAATTGTCTTATTATATTTTCTAATGTTTACAAAGGATTCAAATTCATATTTTACTGCAATATGACAAGGGTTTTAATATTTCTGGTGACTACAGATAGAAAGTGACCATTACTTTAAACAAAAACTGGAACTCGTATGTTCCATATGATTGGCAAAGTATAGTGGCTAAGTATATAAGTGTATATCTTTAGATATTGGTGCAATATTATTTTAAGCATTCACCTTGTGCTCTTCTGTGCAGAGTTGTAGATATTTTTCATCTCCTTTCATAGTATTCTGCATTTCAGCATGCAGCTCTTTTAAGCGTGCTTCAATGGAAGCCAGCTCTCTGCCAAGCTCTCTGCGCCTTTCTTGTGCATCAATGAATCTTTCCTACAAATATAAGAAAATTATTAACCTCATGAAGATGTGGAATAATCGTAAATGGACATATGATAGTTTAGTGGAACTGCAAAAAAAAAGTTTAGTCTGTAATTTAATTTTACTTGATATTAAACTAAACTATTTTTGTTTTCTATGAGTAAGATACTGTAAAATGTATTTTAAAACACCATAGATATTTTCCTATCTATTAAGATATCAATTAACGCACATAGTTAGATATATCACAAGTACAGTTGTAGTACCTGAGCTTCAATAACAGTATTCTGAATAGCCATTATCTCCTCAACTCCCGTGAACTTTTCATATTTTGAAACTAGATCTTGCACTTTTTGAGACACACTTGTATATTTAAATTTTTCTGCGATTTCATTCATCTTAGTAGCTGGAACATATTTGGTAATTAACTGGTCAACTTTTTCACGGCTGTTTGAACTTATTTGTACCAGATGTACTTTATCCTTCAGCCGCTGGGCCATCTGACGAAGCCGGTCCGCCATGATTGCATATTCAAACGTAATTTGGTATTATAAGAATAACTATTCTCTGAACATTTTCTAAAGATATGATATCATCTCGTCTTATTTGAGAATTGTCAGTAACATTGACATTGACAGTTGTAATGTGACAGTGACATTGATTTCAATAAACAATACCTACGATCAGTTTTAAGCACAGTTTTAAGGTGCAGAAGAACATTTTTTTTTCTCTTTAAACTCGTCTGTCTGTTAGTTCCATATCAAATTAGTCATGTAATTTAAGTAATATTAATTACTTGTCATTTTTATAAACATACAAAAGGACAAAATTGATCTGTCACAATAACCAGCGCCATGTAAACCTGGATGTGGATGTGGAAGGATTGCAGAGAGTCGGCGCTGGGCCCTGGACTGCGTCAGCTAATAGAGGCAGACAGACTACTTTTAGGGACACTAGATCGATTAACGCACCTAAAAAGAGAAGGTCCTGAGATAAGTGTGTGAAACATACATTTTTGTTTATTCATTAGTTGTTATCAGCGACTTGTTCCGCACATTTAAAAAACGGTTTTATAACAACCATGATCGATGACCGGGCAAAACAAAAAAAGGCCCGAAACAAAAAAAAACTTACGTTTAAACTTTGTGTTACAGTAAACTGAAGTTAATTCGTGCCATTCGAAAAAGCGAATGCTGAAAAGATTATTTCAACAAATCGAACTCGAGACTTCCCACTCGATGATATAATAAATAAAAACTACAAAGCGCAATACAGCATGGTCCTATCGTTTGTGTTGTACATACAATAAATTACGTTCAAGGTAGTTACGGCGTGACACTACCGACGACAGATAATTCGTTAAGTATGATTAAGACATCGCCAAAATTGTTTTTGTTTATTTATTTATTCAAGATACAATCAATGGACGTCGGGACGCAGCTGTCATTAGAATAGAAGCACGCAAAGCAACGGCGACCTCGGTACGCGCATAGATCGTCACTAGAAGGACAGTGAATTCAGTTGCGGTTAGACGATGTGCTAATCATTGTGGTCGTTTAACATGCACAAAATGCAATAAAACTGACTTAAAAAACATCCAACCAAGATTTTCTTTTATCTGTATACTTAGTATTGTTGTATTACGGAACATCTTAAAGAACAAATACAAAGAAAACAACAGAACAGTGAAGACATTCTCTTTCTTCTTAGAAAGGACTCGCTGTTCCTCTCAATTTCGTCCACGTGAAACAAGCTTTTTAATGCTGAAAGAATTTCTGAAATCGGTTTAGTAGTTTCCGAGTTATTTCAATGTAAACAGTAATACTACATACCTTACCTCTTTATAATATTAGCATAGATGAGTTGATATGGAATTAAAAAAAAGAAGTCAGGTTTGCCTGCATGCGCATAATAACCCAGGGCCCAGGACGGAAGTATGCAGTGTAAAAATGAAGTTACATGGTTGTTTCTGTAGGCTTGCATAATACGATGCATTCTTCACTTCAAATAAACTAAAACACGATATTATAATAGGCTCGCATAGAAAATTAGAACCATGTAAGACGTGCCTGTGTTGCATTAATAATGATATAAAGTTTTGTTTTAACAAGCCGAATGATTTATCGATAACTCTTAGTATGCTACTTACGCTGGAGACATTATTCGCATGACTAATTCTAAACAACCATGAAGGTTCAAACATGCTGCGTCAATTAGGTTTTTTTTTTTGAGTTTTTTATAACGTCTTGCTTATAAGGAAGAAGCTTCTTTGTTTGGTGTTTATTAATAAACATAAGTGTTTTATATAAGCGTTACAAAAACATTACAATTACTGAATACTAGCTATAAATATACAACGTTTTTTTCCATTGAAATAGTAGATAAATCGCAAATCCTTGTTCAATCTTAGTTGACAGCGTTTTCAGAAGATAAATATTTATATACGCAGGATATAAAAATACTAGTATTCACATTAATATTTTAATTATGCAGACACATAATTTAATATTACTTAACTTGACGTGTAACTGAAATAGTATGTGAAATAATATTAGAAGGCCAACCTATTCGAAAAAAACCTGTTTTCTGTTAAAATATATTACTAAATGTATAATTAAAAATAGATAGTTAATAACATAACGATCTTTCATGACGATTTTTTTATCAACATGGGGACATGCATGTCGCTTTACTTACCCTATCATAGTTTACAAGTGTCATATGAGACAATATTGTTAAAAATTAATCAAAAAAATGGGACCCACCTGCAAGCACTACTTTTCAGTTAAAAAAAGAATTATCAAAATCGGCCCACT